>JAHZNG010000633.1:0-11828 GCA_027744375.1 Orchesellides sinensis
CCATTTAGTTTACCGTACACTGGCTGACGAAACTAAAAATAGGGTAAGTAATCTGCTTGACATAATTATTATAATTTTCCACCAGTTGGATAGAGACAGAGACAACATCAAGCAATTCTCACCACGAGGGGAACTTCAGCAGAGCTATGGTCAAATCCACAAGTGGCTTCAAGGTTTTTTGACAAACCCTCTAGGGATTCCATTACTTCCCTCAAGATTATGTAGTATGCCAAGTAATCTATAATTATAATAGGTGGATTTGCAGCAAATTGGCATATTGTAAAATGACTTTAAATTTTAAAACAGTAGTTTGCATACGAAACTTATCCACAGTAAGTTGTAGTTTGGACTGTTCTAATGTGTCATTATCTGAAGCAAGCCGGCCTGCAATGTATCGATTAACTAGGTGTTCTGAATAGTTTTGTGGGAAAGTAATATATCCAAAAATGGAGCCTGTTCGTAACATTTCATCAGCCACGCTCTTGGTTGAAATTTTAAGAACCTGCCATATAAATTTTTTAACATTACATGTAAAACTTTAGATTTCCTTTTGCTACAAAAAGTATTAAAACTAAAATTACCAAATCCAGTTTGTCACTTTGAAGTAAGCCATCCTGTATACGGCAGCTAAGTAGAGTCAGATCACAAATTGTTGCGTTGAAATCGGATGCATTTTGGCAGCGTCCATTTCCAGTCTGTAACTCTTCATGATTAATTACGCCTACTCTCAAACCTGTGGGTTCTTTTCCAACCACGTAGAAAGTCATGATTAATTGAATGGCTGGCATAAATAGTAGAATGAATGCAAAGCTGGAAACAAACATAAAATTAATGATACCCAAAAACCCGACATAACTTATAAATCATGTAGCCCAAATTACATTGGTTGGCGAAGCAGGTAGATCCAAATAATCGAAGAAAATGCCATTGTTCTTTGACATGCTCTGAAGCTACTTTGAAAAGCTCCTTTAAATTTCACTGTCATCACTGTCGGCTTCGTACTTTCGTTGAATTCTGGGTACAGAAATTCAGAGCTCTTTTCTTTAAATCCACAGTACACAATATTACATTTTCCAGCCTTTTCATCCGGCACTTCTATGGATGACTTCGGACTAGATTTCCCTTTATACGTGAATACAACTTGTTTTAAATTTTTCATTGTATTTGTATCTTCTGCCAACACTCGGTTGTCCTTTTTGCAAATGGCAAGTATTGCATCTTGAAGAAAGGATGTGTTGAAAGTAAGGAGCAAAGAAAATGGAGCATCTTCAACTAAAAGCCTGCCATTTCGCATGATTCCGATCTACATGTGTCATAAGTATCTTTAGATAAACTTATACTTTTGCCAAGTTGACGAAAATTACATTTAGACTCTTGTAAGCCAGATAACCTTATGCGAAAGCCGGGTCTCCTCTATGTAGTGAGTGGTTATCAACACAGTAGTCTTGTGCTTGGTAATGAGCTCCCGTAAGTACTGCCAAATACTGCATGAAATAGGCTTTTATGAAGACGAATGCATTTATTTAGCAAAGCAAATTCCATGAAAATTTACTAATTTTACCTTTGTCGCAGCAGTGGATCTAATCCAACGGTCTGAAACATTAAAAATTTAAAAAACGCATAAAAGGGTTACTTTACTAATCTTTGAAGTTAATATGGAATTACCGGCTCGTCTAACACCAGCAATGATGGGTTGTGAACAAGGGCAAGTGAAAGAGACACCCGACGTTTTTCACCTCCACTAGTACAGGAAAAAGTGAGTTACTCTTTTAATTTTTGTATTACATCATTAAATTATAAATAACTGCATTAAATATTCTAAACCTAAGATCTTTGATGTAGACATTGCGCCTGGAAGAAAGTTCAAGTAGTTTGGAAATGACTTTCCATCTAACTTGAATTTCATCACTGGTCATCCCGTAAAGCTCTCCGTAGTATTTGAGCATTTCTGTCACGGTTAGATGATCATATAACGCGTATTCCTTCAATAATTTAAAAGAACTCGCAATTAAAAATCATTGAAATTAATGAAATAATGCATTTTTAATCACCTAAATTTAATACCTGGGGCATGTAGCCAATCTGGCGTCCAATTCTCATAAAATTATTTTCAACATCTTGTCTAAGGCCTAGTACGGTGATTTCTCCAGAATTGCATTTCTTCAGTCCAACTACACAGGACAAGATGCTAGTTTTACCGCACCCACTGCTTCCAATCAAACTATAGCTGTTCAATACAATTTTAATATTAAAATATTAAAAAGTATTAAGCACACAAAAAAGAGATTGATTGGTTTTTATTAAAAGTCTTACATTGCCCCGGAAGGAACTTTCATGGAAAAGTTATCCAGAATGTTGCATTCTCCATAAGATTTGCAAACATTTTTCACCTCAACTGAAAAGTCCTGTTCAGATTCTGTCGGGCCAGCTTGTACATAATAACTATCCCTTCCTGACCCCAGGTTATTCAAATTGTACACAACATCGGAGATTTTATTACTGGTTGGACGAACATTATTAAGTGGGTCTTCCATGATTTTACAATATCAAGAGTTTACTGACACATAAAGTAAAAAGTATATATACTGATCGTTGACTGGCCTATTATTGTTGCAAGTTTGGTCACAGTCTATTCCAGAATGCAATGGCGTTATGTAAACAAAATTGTGTAATATGCTAAAACATAATTGTAAATTGTAAACGATGTCCGATGATTATACATAAGTACTTCTTCAAGTAAATCTGCCATTTACCGGTCGTCAGATGCGAATGATGCGGAACATGTTAACATGTATACAGGTACACTTCAACTGAAGACGAGGCTCACGAAGATGCCAGTACAATGAAGATTACCTGTTATTGCTCAGTCAATAAAAGTGTTCTGATTCTGCAACGAAAAAGTTAGTCCCTATTTGTAAACAATGCTGTCTATTTTTATAGACATCCTTGGCCTTGACTAGCTGTCTCTGAAGCTGAGATACCTTTTTTGGCAGACTTCTGTTTTGCTCTCTTAAGAATGTGGAATGGAAATGGAAAACAGTTTAACTTATAAAACATTACCTGTACTAATGATTAATAAGTGTTGGTCTGCAAATGCCATGATCTCCGATCTTTAATACCTGATTGTCATATTGCATGCATACTTTGTTTTTAATTCATTGTTTTGTTTGGTACAACGAACAAAAAACTTGAACTGCCCTAGCAGAACTAGTTTTTATTGGTGTAGGTTTAGGACTCGACAAAACATGGTATCGCTTGCTGTAATTGCAAATCTGTGAGGAAGCATAAATTATTCCCGTCCTGTTGACCAAAATATTGTGATTATCATTACTCACTCCTGTATCTTATTGTCATAATATGTTTTTACGTTTTTCTTTATATATGGTCCAATACTGCTCACAGCAAACCACAGATCCAATCTTCGCGAGAAGTAAATTCGAAACCTAAATTCAATTGTACTGATAATCCCTTATCTTTTCATTAATTTGATAACAAGCTAATCGACACATGCGTATGAAGTTAAGTACAACGGACAAAACATATAGCGATCCTCCGAAACATCAAACATTTTTATTTTGTATTAAAAGTCAAAAAAATCAAACAGCTTTACTTGCCTCAGTCTCAGTCAATAACACAAATACGGTTATTACAAAATTACCATTTCATCTCCAAACTCCAAACAATTAAAAGATAATGATAACAACAATGCAAAGTTTGAAAACAGCAACAGATTAACTTACATAATACAATACATTTTTATTTTTGATCACTAACACAATACCATGAATACTTATTCAACTTATCATCATCAATACGTTTTAGGAACAGTGGTTTAACCTATCCGTACTCAATTAAAAATTTGTAGAAGAAAATGAAACAAATATTTAAAATAAAAAGTAAATATGTAACTCAATACTCTATTCACCAACTCCTGCAAAAACCATTATATCTTTCTTTACGTAGCTCAGCTCTTAATCCAGCTCCATGCCACCATCTATGTCATCTATAGCCTCCAATCCGCCATGAGACTGGCTCAACGAAGGAAACAATGAAGATAAATCCCCCTGAAAAGGGAATCCAACTGGTTCTTTTTCCTTTTGAGATTCGACTATGTTCTCCTCTTCATCTTCCATTGGCTCATTTTGCTCATGCACAGGAGATCTTTCTGGACTTTCAGCATGTGCTGTTGTGGTAAGGCTTATATCAAATTGTTTTTTCTCTGCTGCAGACTTCCTCGAAGCTGGCCCTGGCCTTGATTTAACTGGTCTGCTGTTATTTGAATGACCATTACTGTCTGTGGAATGTTTTCGATTCAGAACAACGGTTTTTGGCTGGTCAATCTGGATTCGGGAGGACGAGGAAACACTAATTTCATTAATTCCGACCATTTCTTCCATACTTATTTCAGCTTCCGCCTCCTCGTCATTTAAAAACTCATCTCCGTCTTCGCTATGCTCCTTTGCAACATGGGTAGTGAGTTGCCGGTTTCTATCAAAACTAGCAGAACAGTACTGGCACTGATATGGGGACTCTCCAGTGTGATCTCTGTAATGACGTGCATAATCATATTCGTCGTTTGTTTCATACGAGCAGAAGCTGCACGAGTAAGTTGCTGCACCCCCTGAAAACAGTTTAAAAAATGACTAACTTTTTTCAAATGTTCCTAGAATAGAAAACATTTAAAATAATAATAAACTATTAACTCACCAGCAGCAGTAGACTCCCCAAAGTTACAATCATGAGTAGAACCATCCAGATGAATTTCTACAACACTTTCTTCGAAGCAGGATACTGGGTGGGATTGAACAAAATGAACTTTCAAATATCTTAGGGTATCTTTTTTAATACCACAAACCTTACAGGCGTATGCACAAACATTCGGATTTTTAGCAGGTAAGGGGATCGATTTTTGTTTATTTGGAGAAATTCGCGCTGGAGATGATCCTGTATCGTATGTATCCATCACTGGTAGTGGGGTGTCGATTCTAACAACCACTTGGTCACGCTCTTCTGGGCGTACACGTGGATGGGCTTTGCTTACATGCCTTTTGACATTTCCAGGAATGTCCATTACTTTCCCACAAATTTTACAGGCATAGCTCACCCCTTCTTCGGCAGCAGCTGAATTTCTTGGCTTTTTTACTTCAATAATAGGTTCTGGTGCCTGCTTAACTGGACTCCACTCGGGATCCACTCTTCTTGGTCGTCTTGTTGTGCCGCGGTTTACAATAACTTCATCATCTTGTTCATCTTCATCGTCTTCTATGTATGATGATTTAGTAGCCCTTCGTGGTCGGCTCGAAGTATCAAAAGCTTCATAAAGTTGATCCATTAAATTCTCCGTATGCTCGGGACCGTACTCTGCGTGTGCTCGCCTGATATGCCGCTTGGTGGTTTCGTAATTGTCCATTTTCTTATTGCAGAGCTTGCATTGGTATACAATAGAAATTGTGCAATCTGAAGGTCCTCCGTCATTATGGCCCATCATTGCCAGTCGCACTGCTTTCTCATGTTCAGCAATTTCATCAGCAATACTAAATGTTGGTAGAGCAGGAGGTTGAACTGGCTCCTCCTGGATATCATTGTCATCATCAGACAATGTTACCACTTCTGTTATATCATTGGTTTTATTTTCAGATTCCTGTCTTCCTAATTCCTGAATATCATTATCGTCCTCCTGATCTTTTCCCGAAGATGCTACAACTTCTGGAAGGTCATCTCTATCACTATCATAGTCCATGTTTGCAGGAGAATTGTCGCCAACGTCTGAATTGTTGTCAATTTGTGCCGATTTCTGCTCTTCCTCTTCTTGTGTTTTGTTCAACAATTTTGCGCGTACTGAAGCAGGCATAGGTCTTTTAGGTTTTACGTTTGGCTTTGATTCCTTGGCAGTAGAAGAAGTTGTTGAAGAATTACTTTCTACTGATTTCTGAGCCATCAATTTAGCCCGGACAGATGCTGGCATTGCTTTAGGGACAGATTTAGAGTTTGAGTCCGAATCAGAACTAATTTTGTGCTCTGATTTATTGTTTGCATTCTGCATCTTTGCTCTTACAGAAGCAGGCATTGGTCTACCACTTGGTTTCGGTTTACTATCTTCCTTTTTATTGCTATCTTCACATTTGTCCTCAGACTCTTTTGCAGCTGCTCTAAGCTTCGCCCGAACAGAAGCTGGCATTGCTTTAGAAATACGTTTGGAGTTTGAATCCGAATCTGAACTTATTTTTTCCTCCGATTTATTATTTTCATTTAGCATCTTTGCTCTTACAGAAGCAGGCATTGGTCTACTATTCTTCGCACCTTCGTTCTTGCTGCTATCTGCCTTTTTGGTCTCTTCAGACTCTGCAGCTGCGCTTAGTTTTGCTCTAACAGAAGCTGGCATGGGTCTGGCAGGCTTCTTATCTTGTGTCTCCAAAGCGCTTGGCGTACTCGCCGACCTTGGTGATTTCCTATTTGATGATGACGTCACTGGTGAATCAACTACTTCTTCCATAGTTATATCCGACTGGTTATCGTTTTCTTGAACCCTCTCCACTAATTCTTCTGCCTCATTCATCCTCTCAGGATGGCTTCGTCTTATATGCCGCCTAGCTGATGCTCCAGAATCAAATTCTTTTCTGCAGAGTTTACACGCATGTTTCTCAGGTTTATTTTCTCTGGGTTTGTTTGCTGGGGATAACAAAGCTTCTCTTGGCTTATTAGATGCACACAAAGCTCCACCATCTGGACCTGGATGTAGTTCCATATTGTGTTTGAGCAAGTCACTAAAATCATCAAAGTTGATGCGACAAACTGCACAGCAGCACCGCACAGTTTTATTCTCATGTGCTAACAAATGTCGACTCAGTCTTGTTGGGTAAACGCCACAGATGGGACACATCTTTGAAGTCTTCACGTTGTGGAAATATAGCTCATGTTTTCTCAGGGCTTCATAACTATAAAACACTTCGCTGCAGGTACTGCAAGGCATCTGATCCAATCCTACTGTCTGCTTTTTTGGACTTGGAGGTTTCTGTGAATATGTTGACGTGATTGCGATTCCATCAATTGGATCATGGTCCGAATCCATTGAGTTATCTTCCTGATACCCTGAATAATCGTCATCATAAGTCTCCATTGGATCATTTTCTGGTGTAGGAGAACGTAATCGCGCACTACCCTTTCGTTTGCTCCGTTCAATCTCTTCCAGACCTTTATTAGCTGATTTTAGTTTCTTGGCGTCTTCAGCTGGTTTCCAATCGTTGTATGAAATCTCTACGTGGACTTCCTTTCCCACTCCTTCAAATAAAGAAGCAGCAAGAGCTGATTGCTTTTCCACAATTCTACCTCCAGTTGACCTTCTGAGGCTTCTTCCAGATATAGAAGTTTGGCTTTGACCGTTAGTGTCTTGGTCTACTGCGCTACTGCTGGTATCCTTTCCTCTAGTGGATTTGCTTTTGCTTGGTGGGGGTTCACTCCACTTTTGCTCTATTCCTGACACTAACTCTTTGTGCTTAAATTGAATATGGATGATAAAGTCCTCCTCGTGGGAAAATGCGTGACGACATAATTTGCATTTTATAATTCGCTTCATTTGCGGATGTCTCATTTCCATGTGGTTCTTTAAGTCTCCTTGTATCTCGAATTGTTGATCACAGCATGAACATGTATGAGTTGAAGTAGGAATTTTTTGTTCTGGCTCACTCGTCTTCTCTGGCAACTTGCTGGGTGAAAGCTGCTCCAAAGAAACAACAGGCTTTTTGGCAGAAACTGACACTGTAAGTTTCTTTTTTGCCTTGTTTGCAGCAGATTTATATATTTTGTATGATTTGGGAGCACTTGGCCTCACTGGTGAGGCTGCTGTCTTTGCTGGGGTTGAAGACGCTGCACTACTTCCTGGCCGCACCAGCTTGTGAACATTTTTCAAGTGCCGCGCCAAATTGGTGTTAAATAAGCCACAAATTGGGCATTTTCCCCCTCTTGAAATTTTGCTCCAATCCAAGGAACTTTCAGACTTGGAATCCTTCTTTTCTGACTTCGGTGACTCGAAACTTTCTGACTTTTTATTTTTACTTTTTGACTTAGGAGTTGAATCTGAGCTCACGGCAACATTTTTTACCTGAGCCCCCTGCTTTGGACTTATTGCCAAGGACCCCGACCCTCTAGGTTCTGTGATCTTATGGACGGTCCGTTCATGCCTTCGCCGATTCGCAACGTGGCAAAACTGTTGGTGACAAATCTCACACTCCTTATCATTTAACGTTGTTGTATATTTTCTTGATTTCTTTTCACTGGATAATTCCGCTTCCTTGCTATTGCGCTCCTCCAACTTCTTTCGGACTGATGCTGGCATTGGTCGCCCTTGAATGCTTTCTCGACCACCTTTACTATCACGAGATATAATAATTTTCTTACTTGGGGGACCTTCGTCCTCTTTACTAACAGCTTCACTGTCTTCAATAGATTGATCTAAATTCAAACTGAGATTACGCGGTGCAAGATTTGACAGGACTTCTGCAATTTTCCTCTTGAAGGATTTTGTCTCCTGCTTATTATCTTTGTCTTTGTCTCCTTGCAGTTTTGCTTTAACAGACATGGGCATGGGCTTTGATTTCTCCACAACAGACGCTTTAGAACTTTTGGACTCATTATTTGAATAAGACGACATTGGACTTGGTGCTGGACCAGGGCTACTAACTGGCTTTTCGACAACTTCGGATTTGTTTTTGTTTTCTAGCTTACGTGTGTGAGTTTTTAAATGCTCCTGATATTTTGACTTTATTTTAAACTTCTTTTCACAATACTCACATGTAATTTCTGGAAGTCCGCAAAGATATGCGTGTTTGGCGAGTTTTTTCCGTACGTGAAAGTACTTATTGCAATGTGGGCAATTCTTCGACTCTCCATATTTAGAAGCACTCTTCTTCTTTTTTGAGTTGTAATATTCCCTCTTCTTAGCTGCAGCTGCTTCAGTGTCAGGGTTGTTTTCTCTCTCTCGTCTGTTAATGTGAATGTTTTGTTCATGCTGGTCTTTTGCATACTTTTTGTAAAATTCTTCTCCGCAATACTGGCATGGGTACTTTTCGTCAAACAGCCTTGCCAACATTATGTTGGACGTGCCTGACGACCTCCCACTACGCCTTGTGCTTTCAAATGGACTCGCATCTTGACTTTCAGCTTTGTCTGGATGTTTATCTAAAATCATGAAATTTTCAGGGTTAGTTTCTAATTTATCAATTCCAGTACCCTAATTTAAAAGAAAATGTACAAATAAATGTAAAAAATCTCACCATCGTCCATTTTTCTTGCTACCTTAGAACCATCTTCCTCCATTTTAAGACGTGCTGAGGCTGGCATTGGTTTACTAAAAGTTGGAAACTTAATGCCATCCAAAGAAATTTTAATCTTATTAGAAGTAGTTGCCGTACTAGTTTCAGCACTAGAAACATTTTCCAATTCCTCATTTTTGTTATTCTCTGATTCTAAGTCTGGAACTTGTCCCTCCAGCTTACGACGAGCTGAAGCAGGCATTGGTTTTTTCACTACTGCAGCTATTTGATTCATTTGTTCCTTCTTGTTAACCTCGTCGTTGTTTTTTTCTTCACTGCTCTCAGTTTCCATTTTCGTATCCTCGTCTTCCTTCTCTGTAGATTCGTCCATAATTTTACTACCTTCCAGTTTTCGTCTAGCTGAAGCAGGCATGGGTTTGGAAGTTTTTATCTTAGGAGTACTTTCCTTGGTTATCCCCTCGTCAACTTCTGAATTGGCTTTAACATGACCGACATCAGAACCATTATCATTCTGACTAGTATTAAAAGTTTCATCGTCTTCCTTTCGTTCTAATTTCCGCTTTGCAGATGCAGGCATTGGTTTGGCTTTTGGCTTCTCCAACATTGACTCATCTCTTGTACTAATGTTCCCACTTACTGTAGACTTCCCATCATCATCTGGCAAGGATATGTCACTAACGTCACTGGTATCTTGTACTTTCAACTCCTCCAGTTTTCTCCTTGCAGACGCCGGCAGTGGCGTGCTTTGAGGCTTCCCAATATCTGATTTCTGTGGCGAATTAAACGCTTTACCCTTGCTACTATAAACCACATCCCCTTCTGGCTCAGACTGCTTTTCACCACTGCCTTCAAGCTTTCTGCGCGCTGAAGCAGGCATAGGACGACTAGGTTTCTTTTGAACATCACTTCCATTTCCAACACTCGTCTCCGAACTGGCGTCATCCACACTTGACTTATCTTCAGTAGCTTTCGCCTCCTCCAGTTTTTTCTTCATAGAAGCTGGCATAGGCCGACTAACCTTTTTCTGCACAACTGCATCTTGATCTGATTCTGGCTCCTTCACACCAACCAAGCTTGATGAGCCCTTAATAAACAGCGATGGCACCTTCAGCGCAACAATTTTTTTCGGACCTGGCTGCTCCTCTCCCTCATCCATTTTAGATAACTGGTTGTTCTTTTATTTCAAATAAATCCCAGCACGACGATTAACAGCGGTTTATTACATCTTCTGCCCTTCTCCTGAAACTAAAAAGTACAAAAAGAGTTGCATGACAAATGTTTCATTTGTTACCCCTCCATCCAGTATTACAAAAAAATGGCTATGTAGTATGTAGCCTCAGCATTACCACAATAGTTAAAGTTGTCCGTAGTAGTAATATCCTGAAGAAATTTATCACCGCCTCCCTTCCTTCATTAAAACGTCCAAAGCCAGTTGCCAGCCCCGGCGACAAACGACACCAGCTGTCAGCTTTTAATCTGCAATCACAATTCAGAGATAACATAAATTTAATTCTCCTCATCACAAGCAATATTCAAATTTACAAAACAAATTTAAACCGAACCTGCTTACAAAATAACGATTCGCAATCAACCTTTTACCCCCAATGCAAAGGTATGATTTGGAAATAATCAAATTAAGTGATTTTTGTTGTTGTTTGTGTTGATTGATGCTCCTTTCAATTGTCTTGATGTTCTTCCTCTTCTGACTTGGCTTGTTTTGTATGGTTTTGTACAAGCCTCATTCATAAGCATAATATCACCTTCAATTTGATATGTTGCCGCTTGGCTCTACAACTGCACATCACCCTTTGCATTGCCCATTGCTCAGAAAAAGACACTTTGTTGTGGCAGGTGCATCCATAATGAATTTATATGAAAAAAATATGTATAGCAGCAACTATAGCGTCATGCGCGTATTATGTGATAGGGAAAGGTAGCAATAAAAGCTCTTGCAATGCAAACGCATTTACTAAATAAAATGCATCTTTTTGTGCTTGTTAATGACTAAAAGACATTTTTTATCTATGATGTACGTATGTAAAGTTCATAAAGTCAAATCCTTAGCTAATTATTTGTCAAATACAAGTTTGTAAATCAGCAACTCCCACAGAGTCTGTTATTTCAAAATATTTACACCGTTTTATTACGGAAATGGATGGATGGTTGGATGTGTAGAATAGATATGTATGCAATGTTGGAGTTATTTGATGTATGACAGCGTTGTCAAACGTACAGAGTAAAACGTTCCAAAGGTTACCCAAATTTAAGTGGAACATGAGGCATGTGTGGCGTCACTTTGGCAGATGATCTGGTTTCTGCTTATGTACATAGGTAAATGCGTAGTACGCATCTTTATTCATTGATGCAATGATCGAGAATACGGTATGGTATTCCTGAACATTTCAATTACACGTTTGTAAATTTGTAACGCGCTGACATGACGCGTTACTAGCGTAGTATAAGCTGTGCAGTGGAGGAGGAGGTGTGGATGAGATCAGGATCAGATCACGGCTAAAGAAAGACAATGAAAATACTTGGCATGGCCAAGGCTAGAAATTT
>JAHZNG010000635.1:0-15571 GCA_027744375.1 Orchesellides sinensis
ATGACACAGTTGAAGACAGACTTGATTACTTCTTTGAATGCCACTACTGTAGCTGTATAAATATATGGTGTCCTAAAGGGTCTGCTCTAAATTCGATAATACACAAGTTGAGGATGGAGACTGCACATCAATGACTTGTATGCAGTACTGCCCTATAATGCTGCGAACTTGTGTAATGAAATAAATCGTGAACATTTAGCATCCAGAGAATTACCTACTGATAGTTACCCTCAGTTAGTGAAAAAAAGTAATTTAAAATGAATTGGTAAAAATCTTTATTTTTTAAATTAATACTTGAGCAGAAAGACGGACACACCGAAAACATAATATAGTAACTGTTGCTACTTAATAGTTCATCGCCTTTTACTACATGGCAGAGAAACTAAAACTACAATGTCCTCCAAAATTTTCAAGTGAGGAGTAATGAAGGCCTAGTTATGGGAAAATTCACAGTCCACAACTTGAACCAGCCTTACCCTAAATTTCCCATGTATATTATTTCTACTGAGAAACTCACGCTAACATTTTCTCCTTCTCCATATCATCACCATGTGGCAAATCTCAAGGAGCCAATATAATAGGGTAGTGTAGGGAATCCCGATAGTAAAAAGAGAATGTTAAGTAGGGAAAGAAGAACGGTCAGCTAATGTATGTAAATGAACCGCAGAGCGACAAATGACGCTGATGATTCGTTGGGTATTACACGGAGATATAAACATGCCGTAACATTTGCCTTACGAATGTCTTCTTCTCTATGACTGGAAGTAAAAAGGAGGTCTGAAGAGACACTCATTTCTAAGTCTTGTAAAGAGTGGTGACTGGTGACTTGACTTGAATGTGTGGTGCAATGTCGCCTGCAAAAGTTGCATAATCCTGAAGGAAAGCAGTGCAATCATCTACTGACACAGCCAAATCGCTCACAAGGGCTCCACTTGTGCTGTCTTCTTTTTCGAGAGAGAGAGAGTGAGTTCATAACGCAAATTGGATTATTCCAACCGTGCAGAAAAAGGAAATGCCACAAGCGAAGCAGAAAAACGGTGCTATAGCTAAACAAGACTCACTCTCAGACATGGAGTATATCATAACAGTACAAGTCGTAGTGCTTAACATGAGTTTACTTAGATATATATATTCTATTAGTATATACGACAGTATATCTGGCTTTACGAATGTAGAAACGTTATGGAGAAAGTTGAGAAATAACTGCACACATTATTATGTATATTATAAAAATATTGAAATCATGAATACCAATCGATGTCTATCTTTCTGGTAAAATTCTTTCAAATGGCATGAGTAATACATATACTTTGTGTTTTTATTCCATGTATAAAGTACATATTTTATCTGCTTTTAAAGTTATAAATTTTCCCATTTATTTGTATGTACAACGTATGTGTATTATTTATGTGAAGAAATCGTGAGTTGGTTCATGTTAAGCTTGCTGTTGTGTTTTCTCATTTTTTTTCTTCCTTCTTTGCAAATGTCGTTGGAAAATTCATGACGAAAGTTCCATGAATTTATGTATATCAGGAACAGTGTAACATGCCGTCATGTGTCATTATTTCTTTAAGTTGAGCATGTTGGAAGTATGCAAATGTAAATAAAATATACACAACAGAAATACTTGTAAAGGTCAGCAACACCTGCTAGGTAATATTCAAAGCGTCTCAAATGGACTGCTTCAGGTCTGAGAATATTTTATGCATAGGTATGCGTACACAAGTATAGGTGCTTTTCAACTGCTTGTTGAATTCATAATGGTTTTCCCAGTTCCTCTCACAACTTCCACTCCAAAAGTGAACAAATACTTTATTGTGCTGTGATAAATGACAGGATTGCATTTTGTATTTAAAGTATACAAAGCTTAAATATTGTGGAAGCGGAAATGGAACGGAAGGAGTGCATCGAGGCAGCCCATTGGATAATATTATGGTGCTATGAATGTAGTTTTGTGGTTTTCTAAAATATACTCTACGGGGTAAAGGATATTACAGAAGTTTGTCTACATAAATTGTATAAATAAAACATAAACCACCTAATTTTGTTGCATTGCATACCAACAGGGAAAGCAAACAAAATACTCACATTGAGATCACAACTATTTTAGAATGGAATTCTTAAATGTAATATTATTAAATGAATGAAGACGCAATCACATATTTTCAGAATCACCACTAACATTTTCAAAGTCGTTCCTACCATTGTAGGGGGAAATTGTTTATCAGGTTCCTACTGCATTTGGAAATTGCGTGGAACTCTATTCAACACAATACAAAAAAAATTCTTGTGTAATGGTATGTCTGTGAAACACTATGTCAGAGAATGTGTATATTTATTGTCAACTTTCACATAGCACCAAGACTTGCCTTCCCATCGTCATTTTTATCATCATCTTAGAGACTCATCAGAACAAACTATTACCATACCGGAGATGACATTGGCATCTTTTACTACGCAATTCTCTAACGGAGACAAAGCCAGCTTTTAGAGGGAGGCATTTTAGTAATTACTTGATAAATTATTCGTAACTGTTTGATAAGCAGAGTGAGGGTTTGAGTTTTCGTAACGTTGAGTTCATTATGACAGAAAGCATATATAGTAGAATAGAAAAGAGTACAAAGGGAAATATGTTGATGATTTGCATTTAATGTGTAGCTAACTGCTGAGGTTTTGTTGAATGATTAGATTGACTTTGTGTTATAAATCAGCTAACTTCTCGTAGATAGTCTAGCCTTGTCCAATTTTATTTTTAATTTATTTGTTGTTTGTCCAATGCAACGTATTTAAATAAGGTTTACATCTTAAGGAGTAGTTGTACATCAAATTACCTTTTTAACGGTAGCATTAAATCCGGTTAAATAGAAAAGAGATCGGGAGTTGAACGAGTTAGCATCACCAATACCATACAACTAGTTTATCTCCAGTTGTACCACTAAAGTGTATTTGAATTGTGCGTGGATTCAATAAAAAGGATTATTGAATATTTAATACGAGTTTACTGAGATTACATTTTTAAACGCACTTTTTCACCACTGAAAACCCTCTAAAACTTGAAATCTTGGTTAGAATAAATGTATAAGCAAACAAAAGAGTTTACAATGTTCACGGCTTGACACACCTGCAAATTAAAGCTTTTCCTTGGAAATCTCTAGCAACTTTACCTGATTCAAGACAAACAAATTACACATGTACTTTGTAATTTCCAGTAGATTTCTGCATCAAATCAGTTGGAGTAAAGATAAGATAATCATGTAGCATGTATATTGTGCAAAACGCATGATCATATTGATTTTCTCTCGGATGATGAGGACACTCTAGATAATTCAGTTTTTTAACAAGAGACAGTGTCAATTTTCATCCATAAATACATGCATTCATGTATAAAGTACTATAAAAAAACCACAAAAAAACCAAAGCAAATGAATTTCTCAAAGATCCAACTCCACCAAGTATACTCGACACAGATCTAGTTTAGCACACTCAATTTAACAATATTTTAACGGTGGTTGAGCAGCATCTGTACTGACTCATGCCACATTGGGCTCAGACCTGAGTAAAGCATTTGAAGAGTGAAGAGAAAGCACTTTCCCAGGAGCAATACCCATATATGCCATCATTACTTGCACTTGTATAAGCCATCCGCTTATGGGCAAGCTGAGAGTGCATGTTCGTTCATTCAAGCGTATGTCTATGAATTCATAACCGAAACTACGACTTAAACCTTAAAAAAAGCACAAGTACACGTATTGCGTTAAGTGCTCATATTCGACATACAAATGACAACAATGAAGTAGCATACTTACATTCTGTGTTACAGGAAATACGTTGTGCTTCTTTTTTTCATGATATCATGGCAGTCAAATCATTCCATCTTTTTATCTCTATGCAAAATTGCAAACATTATAGCATTATGTTTTGGAGAAGCCACTAGCTGCCAAAAATGTTTCACTACACACACATAAACATAATATTATGACGTCTTTTTTTGTCCTAGTCAATCAACTCTGTGAAAAACGAGGCAAGGAATAACATGGTATTGGAGAAAGTTAGCTGTATATTTTATTATAAGTAGTAAACCAGTATTAGATAGAAAACTGGAGACATGAAAATGTTTCTTTTTTAACCGTATGCAACCCTATAAAACGACAAATGGTTTAAATTTCCTTCTTGAGCTAGAAGAGGGAACGGAAACGAGTTCAAGTCAAATTCATCCATTTCTTGAAGTAGCAATGAAGAATATATACACACTACTACTATTTTTTCCTAGGAAAAATTCATATTATGTAAGAGTCACTTTTTTATATTGTTCCATATGTGCTCCTGCTCTTTGTATAATTTCCATGCGAGAGCTTTTGCTCATCTTTGACATAGACAGAATATTAAAATTGTAAAGAGAAAAAGAAGTTACTTGGAGTACTGTATACATGGCAAGTGTACATCAACCGTACATGTACGCACGCATTTTATGTGTTATATATTTACATTTCATATAATTTTTTAAAGAACTCTTTTCGTTACGATGGTGGTGGTACCTTAGGGACCATGGTTGTACTCAAGTCTAACTAGTATATGTGCGTAGTACTCATCATAAAAATGTGTTTCCTTTTTTCTCATTTCTTGACCTAAATGCATAATGACACACACAACTGGTGACTAGAATAATAGAAAAGTCATGCCAAGCAGATTGGCTGAAATAGAAAAATCGTATTCAATAATCATAATAGCATAGCGTATAACTTATTTAATGAAATTCCACTTGAGGCTTGGAAATCCGATCCATTCCTTTAAAAATCGTACTTGTGGTGATTGTTTTCGCGGCGTACTTTCCTGCAACAGCGTATATGAGTACTGCGAGCTACTTTGCAAAATTACATGCAGAGCACCGTATTGATTTCGGAACATAGCACGAAAATAACCCCAGCACAAGTGGCATAATAGAAAAGAAAATGTGAGTGTGTGATTTAACAGTAGAGGCTTTTGTATAAAACGCATAAAACATACAGTATGTCTATGGTTTACACAAAGGAACCATAATTGGAGGTCAATCCTCGTTTACGTAGAATAACATATTACGCATCATCATCATCTCAATGGACTGCATGCTCGTGTGCCACTACGAATGCCCGTACACAAAAAACGGCAAATGTAAAATCGTTTGTGTTGTAGTCCTACTAAACAAAAGAAAGAAAGGGGGAACTGCAAAACTAGGACTGGCTGCAAGGTTTTGTATAAAAAGGCTCAAAGAGAAAGTGCAAAACGTGTAAAGTTAGTTGGTCCTCCTTTTTTAAAGCTATCTCTTCTTTTTTTGGGAGTATTTTGTCTAGTCTTTCAAACCATTTCATGCCGCCTACTAGCACACTTGCCATTTCATGCGTTATCTCTTTTTCACAAGCCAACGAAAAAGGTATGCATCATTCTGGCCTCCAGGAGGAACGTAATCTACTTTCAACATCATAGGGAGAAAGTGTAACCAAAACTAGGAGAGATGATGAATAGTGATGATTCCTCGTTATATCCATGTTATTATGTAATGCAAGTTCTGTTCTCTGGGCTTGCTTAGCCGCCACCATATACATACCACCACCGAATTGACTAGACTATTATTATTATTATTATATCGTTGTAGTATAGTTCTCTCTGCAAGTAGGAGAAATAAATGTAGAGAAGCATTTCCACCAGCCAAAGAGTTTTTTGGATGAAAATGTAGACAACCGAGAAAAAAAAACTGAGCGTATGCAGTGCATTACTTGGCAAGCCGTCCAAAAGCAGTAAGGCTGTAAAAATCTTGAAATCGGTAGCGTACTAGATAGAATGCATAATTATGATGCTGTTGTGGTTTCCTGTGTTGATGCTGCTGCTTCTGCACTGCATGACTTTCTCTTCTATGATGCTGTTTCCCTTTAGTTTTTCTGGACGTGGTTTCCCCTCTTTCTTGTCCTCAGTTAACCGAAAAGGAAGCTCATTTTCCACCGGCAACAGAACCAACAACAAATAGTACTATGTCTGCCTATGCATGAATACCTATGAACTTATCTAAATATACAGTAACAGATTTTATAAGGTAGTTTTTGCTCTCTGAGCAGCTATTATGCATAAAAATCCAGGGAGTTCGATATGATGATGTTTGATGGTATCACAGGTATAAACATTAGCTACATGTTTGCCTATCCCATAAATGCAACAGCAAAAATAACAAATCTGCCCAACACTAGACAAGTTTCGAATGCATGTGGACAACTTTTGGGTGAGAGACCTAGTTACTCAAATCATGTTATTTCTGTGTCACAGAAATTAGTTATGAATACGTACAATATAGATATAACTGAACTGTAAAAAAACTTATATTGTCATTTCCGTCCAAGCATTTCTCAAGAGCGCCATTTAACAGGGATAAATAGTGTTACTGGTTTTTCTAGCTTACATTTTAACATTCATGTAAGCTTATATGTCTCTGAGGATACGCATACACTAGATTGGGATGGATGGATGTTATATCTAAACTGAAAACCCATTTTGCTTTACGAGAGAATACTTGCTATACAAGCTTTATACGTGTAAAACGTTTGTCAGTGATTTTTTGGCAAGCATCTCCGCCCAATTTTCATCTCCATTGGCTCAATTTGTTCATTGCCTAAATGGGTGGAAGAATATTAGACAAGCGCTGTTGACTGTGTTAGTCACTTTTAAAACTTCTAATAACTTTTTTTTCGTATATTTTTGACATAAATGCTATTACTAGAATATCAACCTTAGAAATTCCTACGGGAAAGAAATGCCGCACTCTGCACCATGTATTTTATTCAACAAAGATTTAAAAAGATCAGTTGTGTGCACATCTATATTTTGTTACCTGGTTACTATACTTCAAAGGGTTACATTTTTTATAAATGTTCCAGTCATCACCATATTAATCAGTATGCGTTACTTATACGGTTGCATTTTCTATTCACAGTGTGAATTTAAAATATTGAGTCGTTGTATGAGTTTTAATGGGTCATTCCTATCGTATTGTTTGGGAAGAAGAAAAAAGTTGTCTAAGATAGGGAACCAATTGAGGATCCGTGTATGTAGCTATATAATACCACAACGACACCAACTTACAGTATCTCTCTGTCTTCTCTTTTCTTGTCGGTTTTTCATTCTCTCAGCCTTTCCTCCAAACACCATTCCTTTCTCTTCTCACTCACTTGGAGCCATGTTGTAATGCCAACCATCGTAATACTAATAATGGTATGGGATGGAAGACGACACATGAATGCAAATGAATAGCATTGCTCTCAAATTAAGTCTTACCCGCTGACACGACAATGAACCAGCTTCTGTTCATCGTCCTCCTTAAGGTATAGCATACTATAAAATGCATAGTGGGAGAATAAAAAGAGCTTCTGTCTACTTTCACTCCTCGTGTCTAATCTATATGTTCCGTGTGTAATGTATAGAGTTTTGAGGCTTTTGTTAAAAACTAGTTTTAGTCTGGATGGTCTTGTTACTCATACACAGTAAGTTTTTAGTGCTAGCATACCAACCATAAAGCCAAGAATTTTCAAGACTTATGAGGACAGAAACAATGCAGAAATTGTGTGGTATTATGTACATCCATATATGAATAGGGATGATTTGTACAGTTAACTTGTGCTACTTTGCCTTCGCTCTTTACGCATTTTAAGCCAGTTTCTGGTTACATTTCCATTCCTAACAGCCACATTTTATAACTCGTAATATATAGCCCATTGCACTAAAAACTATAGGGGGAACCTTAAAAGAGGTGTTAGTAGTAGTTGTCATATATGCATACAACTCTGTATTTCACCAAGAGTCTTTTCTCTTCATGGAGGGATATTCTCAGCTGAATATGACTTGATTCCTCTCTTGGTACTAGTTCTGTTTTCAAACGGAAGCAAAAGCCTAACCGTAAATGCGTACACACACCACGCCACGGCCTCCAAGTTTACATAAAGCTGATTCCCACGGGACATCCGCAAGAATGTTTCCAAAAACTTTCATAGATAAGAGGAAGGCAGCTTTGGCTTGTTATCTTATTGTGTATAGTTTGTTCTTCTATTATGTCACTGTCTTATTATGTATATCTACAACCTATTCTCAGACACAAAAGAATATGTTTCTGTCAAGAAGTAGTTATGTCAATGGGAATAGCAGCACTCCTTGTTTTTTTACTGTATAGTTGACGTGAAAGTAAATCCCAACCTTGATCTTGAGGAATATGCTGATACAATGGTAAACGGGTGGCATGATTTAATTTTCAAAGAGGGAAATCGAAATCCACAACTCAACAATAATAGAAACATGCATTCATACTTGTTTTTCGTATATACACTCAATATTTGAAACTCTGATCCCAACATTATATATATGGCTTTCTTTATACTGACAAACATTTTATATAAACTGAATCTTTGTGATTCTAGACGCGTCCTTGCTTTCTGCTTTATACAACGCACCTTTATTTTCGAGGATGCTAAAATGTCTGATTAGTTTAGTCACTAGAACGTATGATAAAATCCGTGTGCTGTGTGCTTCTTAAAATAAATACATACATGCAGTAAATTATTCAGGAGGGAAAACCTGAAAGTGCACAAAAACAGAATGAAAGTAGTGATATGCATAGCTACTGTGGTAGCCGACATGCACGACTAATCTAGTTGCGTGGCATACTTCTTATTAGCGTCTTACGAATCTGTCTTTACTGCCACGAAGATGTACAAATGCACTGCAACTTTGTGATTTCATTATAATAGAATAAAAGGAGAGTAAAGTAGTATGTAGGCTGTGAGGAAAATGCGATACGCTTCATTGTTTCAAAATGTCTTCTTGGAAATTGTATGAATGTTGGCAACATTTTGTTCCATTTGTTCCATGCCGTGAATACATGTTTGTTGTAGATAAAACAGTGGGAAGAGGTGCCGAACCACAGACAAAAAGCTGTTGATAAGAAAACGTGGCTGTGTTGAACTGTAAACTAAACGTAATTGTTTTGCTTGTAAGTTGTACCTAATATACACATGCCGTAGCTTTATTAAATATAACGTGACAAATTTATGCACAGAGAAAATGGGAATGGAGTAGCCTATTGTCTGAGGCGACTATTGTGCACCTGATCAAGTCATTTACAAAGGAGATGAGCTGCACGAAGTTGAAGGGAGAACACGAATGCATACTACTGTATGAGCCCATGTTCCTTTCTCTGCCCTCACTCCGTCAATCTATATAAATTATTCAGGCATAACGAGATATTGATTCTTTGAAAGGCAAGAGAGAGATAGTTAAATGTAAAAAAGGAGTGAAGGAGGCAAATGCGTAGGTGAGGAAAGCGGGCGACGTGCAAAGGCAGAGTGTTGTTTAGAGACAAGTGTAAAATTGGGAAAATAGGTGTGTAGTTTCGCCATTGTACACATGCCGGTGAAAGCAAGGGGAGCATGAATGCAGTGCTCTATGATAATTGCAACATGATGGAGAAAATTACTTGAGAGTGTGCTCACAGAAATTAGATTTAATGTATGTATACAGCAATAATTATAATTGGTCTATACCTCTCCACCGAGTAATTTACTAATAAAGTCAAATACATGCTTATAAATTTATGTGGTTCGTTTCACACGGATTTTTATATGAAATACAATACAAATCTGATTGAGCTATGAAATAGTAGGTGTATAATAATTACGCAAAAATATGTTGTGCAAACATACCTTGCTCAACTGTCACAAATGAGTTTTAACTGATTTTCAATGACTTTATCTATACTCACAGTAAAATTGAATTTATTAGTATGTAGAATGTAGAGCGTTAGGTCATACTGTGGAATTGCATGCATTATTTAAATTTTGGGGAAAACTTTTGGAGAATATAAGGTAGTGAAATAGTTGAAGCCATACTAAATTACTGATTACATCGTAATTAGACTTTCCCTACCTTTAAACATTGCACACTTCTGCTACTTATATTCAACTTTGTATTTATCTAAATGTTTTATGTATTTACATATTGATTCACCAAACAATGTTTTGGAAACATACTCCTATCGCATTTCTCTTTTGTGGAGTGAACTCGAAATAACGATTTTTGGTATTATATACACATACATGAAAAAAGTAGTGGTATAACAACAGCGCAGACTTTGAGGTCAAAAGACGACACGCATAGCACTGATAATAATAATAATCATAAACATAGCCCTCAAGCCTTTTTCTTACAAAAGCACATGAGTAGATTGAGCAAGGCGTACAAGTAACCAAAGAGTCTCAGCGATCAACGTTAAGAGCCCAGCAAGCGAGTTTGTGATACGTAGTATAAAAAATATACCTAAATATATTCCCAGCGCTACAAAATTATTCATTTTATGCATACATTATTATATCGACAAACATTAATCCAAAAATATATTCATATACAAGTTCACACACACAACACCTGTTTTTTTCTTACCTTTTCCATTCCTTTCTTCATTTATTTCTTTCTCCCTTGAATAGAGGTAAAAGTACCACCTACTCAGCACTTAGTACCAAGTGACACGCTATTAAATATTCCCTGGAGGAGTGTGGAGTGAATAATGTGAGCAATAAGGTCTCAACGGAAAATTTTTCACCAAATGCTCAATGAGCTTCTTATGATGTACAACAAGGATATTCTTGCATTCTGATATGGGTTTATGAATATAATAATACATGCACAATTTTTGTTTATGCTGTATGGGTAAAAGCAAAAGGTTAGTTGGGTTGGTTAGCAGCAGCGTGGTTTTACCTGTGTACTTTTTTGTGCAGGAAAGATAAAGCATTTAAGTGGTGAAGGGAAAGCAGGCATCATCAATCCATTCTTTGCAGTAATAACGCCTTTCAGCTGTTATCCCAGACTCGACTTGATGTGTATAATATGGGTTCAAGCTTTCTCTCACTTTCTCTTTTCATTAAGGTTGTAGGCATATATATGTGTGCTCTATCGCATATGCATTTCTACTTTTTTTGTTGTCACTGTTGAAGGATCTATTTTAGTGTTTCTTGTATGTAAGGAAAGAAAGAAAGATATCTTCAGAGTGCCTTTATTTTTCTTCTTTAATTTATGCCTTATGTTGGCGGTAATGGCCCTACGCCTGTGGCTGCATTAAATAGAATGTATTATGGTTTTAAGTTTTACCCATGTGTAACACAACCTAACGTACGGTTTGCTAAGTTTATGTTTTCTATTTTATGTATGGATATTCTTGTTATTATAGAATGTTTACATGGCTCACTATGTGCTTTAATTTTCTAGACGTGCTCCCCTATTAAGCTTTTTGAAAGGTGAACCATGTTGTATTGTCTATAAACAAAATGTGACTCCAGACAGTGGGGTTGATCGATAAGTCAAAAAGTTGTACGGAGCTACTATAGTGTGAAACTATATCTGGTTTTTAATTATATAATGAAAAAATATGTACAACCAAGATATTAGTACACATTTATATTTTCCTTGAGTGAACTGATTTCTTTTGCTTTCTCCAACGCGTTCAGATAGGGTAAAATAGTATTTTGATGAAGCTCAGTATGGATGGGGTAATGAAGTAGACTTGTTGGATTTTGGGTTCAATCTTCTATCAACGTTGATCAAGTCAAAATATTTTTGTTGAAACAAAAGGATGGGTTGAGAGTGTATTCAGACGTCATATAAGCTATTTCTTGGTGAAACAGTTGGAACGAATCATCGATTAAGGTTGTAGTCTGCATTTAGGTGCTTGCTCTCTGGTCTTCGCAGTCAAGGAGCTAGCATAACGATGTGCATTCCTTCAGCGTGTTTTATGCACTGTAATTAAAAGCGAAATGAACTAGGGAGCAAGTTCCCTGCTAAAATGAAGCAACTGGTTGGAAAATGACATTCATTTATTGGGAAAATAATATGCTCTGTAAATATGCACCATTATTACAACGTAATGACTAAACCACAGAGAAGTGAAAGGAAAATGAGTACGATGGGAAACAACTACGAGAGAATGATTCTCAAGCATTTTCATGTCTCTTCCCAAAATGAATCATCTTTGTTCTTTTAAATGGAAGGATTACAGTAACCTGAAGCAAAATATAGAGTCATATCTATTTTTTTATAAATACAGACACTGAATATTTGTGGCTTTTCTTCGTATGTAAGAAACATTCATTTTCATGGAGCCTCTGACATTCATATTTTTATATGGTTTTTATACTGAATGGGAGTAGAACAACAATAACAACCATAATGACGACGACAACGATGATATGAAAACTAGTGAGAGAGAGAATGGAATATGCTTGACACTTTTCTGGTCCATATCCTCCCCCTTTAGGAATAGTAACAATAATGGCAACTTCAACAACAGTCACGGCAGTAGTAATAATCATTTCGAGCGTAATACTCATAATCGTAATAATACTAATAATGTGACTGCATTTCATTCCACATTGACTGCAGATCCCCCTTCACTTTCCCTCCAGTATTCGTATGTTTATTGGGAGGGATGTTGTTTTTGTTGTTGTGTTGTAGTGGAACAAAAGGCATTTTGTACCGTTTATCCTACATTCAACCACAACCGTTGGTTGCGTTTGAAGTAGTATTGTATAGCGTCAGAGGCAAAACTAGAAATACCGTAATATTTGTTAGAAAATATGTAGTCACCAACCGAAACACATAGACAGTGTTGTTTAATATCCCACGACTATTATTACCTTTTCCGAAAAACTTCATCATAAATGGGACATTTAACCGTTTGGTGATCATTTTTCGTTCACTTCTCTCGGAACTAGGCAATTACATGAGCTTTCCTCAAAATTAGCACATGTAACATGCAGATGAGCTGGTTTAAAATCAATAATCCTATGGCCTGTACAGAAAATACACCTTTTGCTACCTAAATTGGAAAGGACATAGGCACCAACACAAAGAAGTTTATTCAACTTTTACATCATAAACGTATACAGTAGTGCAATGCTCATCTATATTTAGATAACCTATCATACAAAAGTTTGCATTTTACACAAGTTTTTTACAGCCCACTCCTCCTCCGCTTGACACCTTGTTTTACAACAGTTAAAAACAAGCGTGTAAATGTTCCAGGATAGATGGAGTGCATACCATTTTGTAAAGTTGTTTTGCTATTTTTAGATTGTGAAATTACCCGCAATTTGTTGGCATACAATGTAGCAAATGCAATACAACATGATTATGTAAAAACTTAACTTTTGGTGAAGCTTTTTGGAGGAAATCCTTTTTAAAACACACTTTTAATGGGGGAAAATAACACAAGGAAGATAAAACTTTGGCTCAGCATCACACATCTTCATATATATACATATATACATATACATTTACACACACACACACACACTCATTGAGCTTTCTCTCGAGTCGGGCAAGAAAATCGGGGGGAAGAAAAGCATGGAAGGGCAAATGGACTTCATAAATGTTAATGCTGAAATAATGTTTGTGGAAATGGCTGTGAAAAGTGCCTTTGCAAACTCATAAAAAGTACAACAATGCACAAAACCCTACTTTCTCCTAACCAATTCCTCCAACCCAAGAGACAAGAAGGAATGAGTAGTATTGTAACTTGTTAAGTCTCGGAGCGTGACGGTACTTTTTTTTAGTAGTACGCACTGTTTTATATAAATGCCTACGTAAATACATATATATATATATACATTGAATACATCTACATGTACCTGGTTTTACAATATAGTTGTTATATAACCATGCCAAATCATCATCCTATCATTGTCCCATTCATTGTTCGTAGTATGAAAGAGGGACTGACATTCAGAACCGCACTATAAAAAGCTTATTATTTCCTTTACGATACTGTGATTATGGTGCAGTACTAAATCCACAAAATACAGCAGATGTGATTTCATGGGCTTTTCCATGTTTATTTCGTTGACATTCATTGTACATCTACAGTGGCTAAACAGTCTTGCAATATGACGTGAAAAGTTTTTAAATGCACACCCAAATTCAGATGATGATGATATAAAAAAATTTATGCTACTCTTTACCGGTCGTATTCGGTATTACTATCGCTTAAAAAGTTTTATGCTTGTTTGTGCATTGAGAAATACATTGCACAAGTGTTTTGTCACAAACAACACAATGATATAGCCAAATATCACATGAATAATATTTGCACAAAGCATATACAGCTAATAAAAGTGCACTCATGGAAAGTTAACCGTATTGAAGAAAAAAAGTGAAAGCAGAAAGATGATCATCGGGAAATAATGCCCGTTTATGTTTGTTTCCTTCACTAACACAAATACAATTCACTTTTTACAACCAAATGAACCGATACTGTTAGAGCTTTTCTGATCAACTACGGCTATATGTGCATGATTTCTGTATATGTGGAGGTAGCTAAAGGAACTTCCTTCAATTACCGGTTCACTCTGTCAACAACTTTTCCAACGGGAACCTAACAAAAAAGGTGAATCAATGGGAATACTATCCAGCTTTATTGCTGGTGAAAACGAGAGGATGCGTATTTTGTTGGGTTGTTTACAAGTTTATGCATGTGTGTATTGTTTACACAAATATGTGAGAACAAAGGAGTAAAAAATCACAATGGAAATTGTACTACTGTTTTGTTGTCATACAATAACTGTGTACTTTGTACCCAGAGGAAACAACGTTTATTTAAAAGTACAAAGGCTCACATTTGCTAGCAATTGTCAAAGCATTCCTTTGTATGCATGGTGTACGCTTGAATACACACAGGAATTGCAAATCAACATTGTAAGCAAAATGTATAAAGAAAAAGGGTTAAAAAACTAGATGTTTGACACAGGTATGCATGCATGCAAAAGTAACACACAACGACGCTAATCAAAAAACGCGTCTTACGTATGACTGTAAAGGTTTGTTATAATTGCAAATCTTGTTACAACGCTTGCAACTATATCATTTCAATATGAAAGATTGTGCTTTTTGTTATGAAATAGACAGACTTCGTTACTATGATAGACTTGTTATATAAGTTGTAATCTAATTATGCATGCACATGCAAATAAAAAGTAATTGATAAGTGATTATTGTATGGTAATGAAGTGGAACCACAAACAGGCTGCTATCTAAAAAGGTGTCACAGATCTGACAACTTGAAGCCACCTATCACCTAGCAGCAAATGGATATTTTAAGCTTAAATGGATCATACTTGGCATAATAAGAGCAGTTAAGTTTAACTGTGATGTGTGTAAAGACGACTATGTGTTAAAAACAAGTGATGCCTCAACTACATAAATTACGTGTGGGTATCTGCATTTGTACTTCAGAACCCTGCCATAATATATTAAATCCACTTTCCATCATATGGATATTATGTACTTGCATTATGAAGTAAAATCGACTGTTTTACAAATCTAACCTGTATGCAACTACTTAAAATCAAATGAGACTTTTTCATGGCAATGTCAGTTACTTATATTGATTCATTCCTTTAGTGCGTCAAAAATTTGAATATGAGTAAATACCTATGCAAGTTAGTAAGTATATTTCATAATTTTATGCATTTTATTTGTGGTAGCTGGGTCGCTGGCTTTTTCCGTACTTAAATTAAAT
>JAHZNG010000636.1:0-23736 GCA_027744375.1 Orchesellides sinensis
AAGGATCCATCAGCCAGCTACTCTGGCTTGAGATGTCCTCCATCTTCTAGCAAAATAAGCGTACCTTGTATTTTTCCAGTATGTGTTTTCGAATGTAATGTCATGTAACACAAAATGAATATACCTAAGCCGTATAATATTTTAAAACTACAAGAGAAACTTAAACTCGTCATGTCGTTTATAAATGAAAGAAATCTAGGAAATTCCTAGTTGCATAATTGGTAACGTAAATCTTTTGAACTGCAACAATGCAGACCGCAACTTGAGACCGAATCATGCTATGCTGTTTTTCTTGCAGTTTCCAGTGTCAGGAAAACAAAGCATCGCTGCAACCAATGACGAATTGGAAAAATTTAATAATTTTATTGTCTCGGAACTTCTAATGTATCTTCTGTAAGCAGTGCTTTGCAAGAAATGCTAAATGATAATTGGCAAATAGCACGCAACAATTTGGAATGTTTTTGGCATTACGATAGGTGCAAAAATAGTATAGTAGTGGAAAAGTCATTGGATGTAACGAAAAGGACAGTTTAGGAGCACGCTTATGTATGTTTCCACATAAGATACGCTTTACCTTTCTTCAGTTTTCGAACTGAACACCAGTTCGTGATATATATATATATACACCTAATTAAACAGCTTTTTCCCCTGCTATATGAGCATCCTAACCAAACGACGACGCAAAACCAAAAGTCAATATAATTAGCATCAATTTGCACCTTAATTGGAAGTTTACAACTCTTAGTAATAATGCCTAATACAACATGGGCATCATCACCTTACCGCATTTTCTAACATAAATATTTTAACTGAAGCAGCAGTTATTGATTCTAATGAACTGGTTGCGTCTTTGTTCACCTTGTGTATTGTTATTGCAAGGACTTTCCATGTCATGAGTCATCACGTCTTTGATTGCTGTTTTGCTAATACACTACACTGGAAATGAGATGTTTAGAAACCATAATTATTTATCAATTTTACAAACTCATGGTTAGATTGTAATGTGCGTTTAAAGGTGGTAACAGCATTCCAATGAAGTCATGCGTCACTCAAGAAAACTAGCTATTTGTTTCAGTTTAGTCACCTGAATGAGGTTATACAAGATCACTTTCAAATTAGCAGATCAGCTCTCAAGAACTTAGGAAGCAAAAGCTAATCTCTAAAGGTGTTCAGCAGCAGTTACCGAAACCTTGCCTTCAATAGCATTCCGTATTTTATTGACAAGGCCAAAAGGGTTGGATATAAATTGCTACAAAAGGTATATCGATTAACTTAAAATGGTAAGTACACAAATAAAGTCGTTTCCAATTAGAAAAAAATCGGGGAATGATCACCTATAATGGCGATATTTTTCATAAATTTTAAGAATCTCTCCACAAAATCGTGCCTTTTAACATGGACAATAGCCTGTCTATTGCTACCTTCACTCATCCAGTCATTTTCTATACACCCCACGCCAAAAATTGAAGTAATTCGGGATGACTCCTCCGCAGATGAAATTACGACGACCACAGCAACTGCGATCAAAGGGGAAACTCCCTTTGTGGATAACGATGGGGAATTCGGTGGGACTGATACGCAGAAGCCACAAAATGGTAAGGAAAATATTGCTCTGATTTATTTGTAAACCGAGATGATGAAAATGGTTTTACGTTATGTATGTATCACAATGCCCCAGAAAGATATTTGATTAGCTATATCTACATAACATTTCTCCAAATCAACCTGGTACAGCTTTCACTCAATCAATGTAGTAATTTGGGTGTTCACTGGAAAAGTGAATCCCTCCATATAGCGTCTTAATATTCTATGGCTTCATGTAGAAACTGTTGTATTCCCACAGGTGAGCTACATGAGCAAGCAAATGATACAACAGGAAAGGGTTCAAAACGTGATACAGTAGTTGAGGATGATCTTGGTTCCAAACTGTTCCTTGGGACATTACCGACAGATGACACAAATAGAGTCGAGACAACAACAGCAACATCGGAGTCAGGTAACTTTTTGAAATTTGAGACTAATTACGATGTCAGAGAGTGCAGGAAATCAATAAATTGGGAAAACGGTAGTTGTAGAGGTTGCCTGGAATGAAATCTCTTTCTAAGAGACTCAGACTCGTTATTATCATCATATCCTGAAACGAACGTACTGTATATTAAAAACTTATACCGTACAGAATGTATCAAATAAAAATGTCTTCAGCATAGGGTTACCTAACTAACAAGTATTAGATGAGCTGAGGATACAGTAAAAGTAGGAAAATGGCTTGGTTCGGATTGATGGCGGTGCTAAAATGATATTAGAAAGGAAGTTGAAGGTTTTTTGGTTGTATTGTGTGTACCTAACCTAAAAAATATTAATTGATTTACAGATCTAAATGAAACAGACAATGCCAATCCAGACGAAACTCTCAACGGGCAACGACCAATAATGGAACTAGTGGAAGTTGTCTTTCGGCCATTCCGACCACCTTCCATACACATCTTTGATGTGTTCTCAAAGAAGTCAAATGACACTGGTAAGACAAGCAGTGGTAGCAATAACAGTACAGTGGAAGAGGACAATTCAGCAGGATCAAGTGAAATAAACAGAGAAAGCAATAAAGGGTCACCTTTCATACCATCATCTGATGAGCAGAGAGATTCAAGGGGAAAGCAGGGCAGCAGTAGTGGTAATCGAGAAATCAAGAGTGACACACAAGAAGAAGATGAGCGTGACATTAGTAGCACACAGACTCCCTCCGTTGGTGATGGTGAGAGACAAGGTGAGTCAACAAAGCCAATAGCAAAAAATGACCTCATATTCTCAATGGGCAATATAATCATGATGATAATGATGATGACGCAAGGGAAATGGTCAGTTATATGCCTGAAGCATGCAATTTTATAGAATGCATGCAGTCAATAGTCAATTTTTATGCTTGTGCATTATTCTGTTTTAGAGCATACGAGTTATTGATAACCTTATAAATTTACAATAATATAAGCTTATACATATACTACATGAAATATAATAGGAGTTCTGCAAATTGTTTTTTGTAGATAAGCAAGATAATGATGATGGTGGTGTAGATGATGATAACGATGAAGCTAAGAATTTCGCCATATCGTCCTCGTCCACAACTGAGGCCACCACCTCTTCATCATCAAGGGATTCCCAACCAGATAGTAATAACAGCCAACGCAAAAGACGCGAAACTAATCAAATGGGTAATAATTCATAAAAAGAGATGATATGCCTTATGAATGTAATGCTGTTTCCGGTGCATTAGAAATCTTACCTATCCTTATGTTTATATAGAAGAGGCATCTAAAGGAACAGCTAAAACATTCCAACCACCTAATGATGACATAACGCTTACAAGTACTACCACCAAAAGCGGAAGCAAGGGTAATAATGATGATGACAGTTCGAGTGATATCGATGAGGATAATGATGCGGACAGTAATGGACCAGCTAAAAATAAAAGTGAAAGTGGGCCAGTGAAAATATTTCTCGAGATTCTACAACTGGTGCCCTTGCCCATCTTCAATAGTAATTCCAACTCAACCGATGGAGAAACTTCCAGCACTACTCCTATTCCTCCCAGTGGAAGCAATGCGAAAGAAGTAGCAGATGAGAATGACGGAGTTGAAGTTGGAGCTAAGACAGTTACTCATTCCACGAAAGCCAATTCCAATCAGAAAATTTCTTCTGTCAATTCCACCAAGGAGGAAACTCGGGACGAGGTGGGAAAAGGGAGAAGAGTTAGGTCTGCTCCTGAATCCAAGCCATCTACTCCTGCAGCGGTATCCAAGTCTCATGGTGGAGGAGATGAGAAGAAGGGCAATCCATCAACGAGTCTAGCAGCATCAGCTTCTCCATCATCTGAAACAAGTAGGAAACCACTGACTGGTAAAGATGCACCAGCTGCCCCTCTTCCATCATCAACTAATGCTCTAGCTGTAAAAGCGTCTTCAACTTCCACCGTTGATGAGATGGAAGGGCCTCCATTAGAAAATGTTACAGAGCCAGTGGGCAGATCAGACGATGAGTGGTAAGGAGAAAGGCAAGCTAATGTCTGTAGGTCGCTATTACTTGTATATACATACATACATATCTACTATTTAATAGGATTTATACTTGTATATACTAGCTATATCTTCTATCTCCATTACCTACCTCATAATATGTAATGTACATTTACCCAAGTTAGAAATAATAGAAAGTGCAGTCAGTGTGATGAGAACAAGACAAATCTCCATGTGTATGCCGTTTTTTTTCTTATTTTCCTACAGCACATTTGAGCATTTACTAGACATACACACATTTTACGGCTGTCTCAAATCAGAATTGGCTTGGTTGGTTAGTTTCCACTTTGGGTGCTTTCACCACTTTTGTACAAATTTTGTATGGTGCTTGCATTACTCCTTGGTGTGGACCCTCACATCCAGTTCCCCCAATTTCTCATCAATATCTTCTTTTTGGGTTAAAACGTTGAAATAAGAAAACTTCTTCGTTTTCCCTCCACTTTTCATGGTCATTTAACCAGGAAAACTAAAAATGTAGTATACTTTGGACTAGAGGCTAACAAGGAGCATACACATTATTTTGAGACTACTTATGTGTTTCTTTAAGAACCCTCGAAAAAATTCCTCTCAAGTTACCGTTTTGTAGGGAGGATGCACGTAAAACGTAATAAATAGCACTCCACTTGTATAAATACTTGCTTTATACTTGCCGCAAACATGAGCAAGCATACATTTCAAATACCTTTAATAAGATGAGCAAACAAACTACACTTTTGAAGAAACCAGAAGAGAACTACACAGTTGCAGAAACAATGCATTTTTCTCGGTTGTGTCGTATCATGATGGTGTCATTACTTTTGCATGAGAACCGTGATAAGATAACTGCTGCTTCCCCATATTCGTATAGCATTTGTTTATATTTTTAGGAATGTCATTTTAGGATGTATGTAATTAAATAAGTAATTACGTAGGAGAGAAAGTCCAGGCGTGAAATGAGCTACTGTAAAAGTTGTTGGCCGAAGTAAGTCAAAAGAGAATACTTCCTACGTACTACATACATAACAAACATATAATGGATAACTATACACAAATCTAGGCAGGTAGGAATATAGCATGTAAGATACTTAAGGACATATACAGAGATGGAGGATTTTCCTGATAAGGTTTAGCAGTGGTGGTGTGATGGCACAATAGGACAGATAACCTTGGATTGTGGGACTCTTGTCTTACAGCCTCATTCCATGTTTTCTCTTCAAGAGAAAACAACTAGTCAGTTATAAAAGTTTGTTGTCTTGTTTTACTAGTGTTCTGTTCTACTTACAATCTATATATTGGTGTGATCGAACAAGTTGTTTTATAAATCGAAGTACTAGGTAGATACATAATTCCAGCGGATAGCAAGTTTTTCCCTAAGTATAAGTCTTGGGTTATAGTTAGGTTATACCGGTATTGTTTGACTGATGTGTTGTGATACGTTGTGTATGTCCCGTCTTGGTTTCGGTTTGACGCTATTGCACGATACGATTAGGCTTACACAGACTTTGTATAATGGACCAACCTATACCCAATCACAATGATGTTCGTACATATATTCTTTTCTGAACGAACTTTCATCAAAAACTAGAAAACTGGAACAAATTACCTCTCCTTTTTTGCCAAAACTTTTACCCAAAAAATTTTTCCACTCATTTTGCTTTCACCACTAAAACTAGTTAGCGAATAAATGCATATAGTTCCGATATATGCCTATACATCCATACTGGAAAAATCCAGATTTTCTAGATTGAATTAAGGGGTGTAATAATATATTGTGTAGTTATAGTTAACACGATCGTTTAGTTATAGAATACACAAACGTAGACGTATTAGTTTGTTTTTTTAAAAGGAACAAATTTTCTGCAATGTATTATTGCCACCCTATTCATTCTGATATGCGACAATGTACATAAAAAAGCAAAGTTACGCAAAGGAAATTGGAGGAATGAAAGGCAAGGAAAGGAGGGACGGGATGAAATGCTCGTCTGATCATTTTCTAGAAATGCTGTAATTAATCCTTTTAATTTCCATTAAATCCCTGAGCCGTTAGCAATTTATCTTTTTGGCGAATGTTTGTATGTGGTGTTTGCTCCTGATGTACATTAGGTACGTTTATGATATACATATAAAAACTAAGTTTCCTACGTTGCATTATACACATACGGTACTCCAGTCGCTGAGACGAATATAATGGAAGAAAGTTAAAAAAAGGAAGGAAAATCATTCTTCTAACTAATGGTTGAAAGTTTTTCTGCAAATTATTTACTCTCACATTTTCCCTTCCTTCCGTCCTTCTTCTCCTTGGATAAACAAGAGCCCCGTTTAAATTGTTGAAAACTTGGTGAAGGGTCTTTTCAGTTGTTCATTTATGCATGAAAGAATCCTTGTGACTGATTCAACTGGGTAAGCGTCTGGAATTTAACAGTGAGAGTTGCATTCTATTCTAAAAATATGTACTGACTGAGTATAAAAATATGGGAAACCGTGTATTTTTAACGGGTACAAAATTAGGCTAAAGAAATAACAGCAAACAATTCGTCCCTCTTTTGATTCGTTTGCTAATTTATTCCTTGATTTGCATAGTAGAATGTAAACAGTGGAGCAATGGAATATATAAGCAAAGCTAATAGTAAATATGTATTTTTTGTAATGTTTGCATTAACACTTTGCATCCACTTCACATTCATTGATTTCTCCAGCCGTCAATTCATTTCCATTTTCTATGTGTATGCATAAATGGCAAGCAGAGATGACATAAAAAGCCTGTATAAATAGTAAAGACGAATGTAATATTATTTAAAGAATGGACTACTCGCGTATGAATACAATTATTATTGAATGTCCACAGAAAATAAAAAAACCTTCACCAATTAAAATTTTTATTTAGTCCGTCGCGCTTCGTATCAATTTGCATCTTAGAAGATATAGCGAGTAAATTTGATATTTATGCTCAGGTTCTTAGCATTCATTTTCTTGTTCCTAAATATTTATCTGAGTAGATAACGAGATCATTGTATGAAACTCAAATCAGAAAAATGGCGGTTATATTAGCAAAATTCGGTAAAAAAATTACAGTAGTCCGATCCACGATTGTAAGATCACGAATCTTTGTACATGTTTTTCTAATGAAGTAGCGTAGCATGAATAACTATTCTTGTACAACGAATTTTCGAAAGAGCATAGCCCCAAATAATTGACAAGATAATAAGATGATAGTCGACAAAGACTACGGAGCTTTGAAATTTTCTCGGTACCCTTGCCGCAATGTAGCAATAACCTCTTTTAAATTTAAATGTGAAATACTTTGCCGTCCCAATTCTCACGCTAAGTACTCACCTCATAGTCTTTTTCCTGATGGTGCTCTTTTCATCTCGTCTTTTAACATAGCTGAAACCCTTTGATGATTAGGCAGCACTGTTGACACCACTAGACTTGAGGACAACACCGATGGTAATGAAAGCAGCAGGAAGACTAAAATGAAGGCCGATGACTAGTCAAAGTACTCATATGCCGGCAGATGAGAGCATTTTACATAAAAACACATACATATATGTATGTACCAAGATAGTTCTCATGCGTTGATAGTTCCAAAAGTGAAAGTGGAAACATCAAGAAGAGGCAACTGGGCTGTTAAGTAGGTTTAAGTAAAATTGGTGTGAGTGTTTGTATGTGCTTATCTGATCGATTCCAATCGTTCCCACATGTGTTCCGTACATACCCCTTGCTTAAAATGCGGCGATAAATAAAAAGACCACTTTACTTTGTAGTATATATACATACATACATAGGGTACAAGACGGGCATAGGAAAAAACGGGAAATAATAGCAGGGGAAAGTAAAAGGTAAGTAGGGTAACTAAATAAAACAGTTGTAAACTAGCAAGCGAGGAAGACCAGCACTGCACAGCCCCACACCAAGTTGAAAGTGTACACATAAGAGCTTTTGATCGGTATCATATTCCGTAGTCTTGTCCTTTTCTTCACTCTCCAGTAATTCTACATCATGGGGCTTTTGAGCGAAGCAACAAAAACGGGAGAGAGAAACAGCAACAGAGGAAGAGAGAGAGAAGAGCTTTTGCAAACCGCTCAACCGTGTCTATTAGCATTCTAATCTTAGATATGTTCCTCTTCCCATCCTTCTATAAAGCATTGAGCCTTTTCTATTGTTGCTTCAGCATACAGATATCACCAGTAAATAATACATTTTTATAGGTGGGTTAAAAAGTAACACAGTGATACACATAATAAGCTAAACATACTGTTATATAGCTTGACATGGGAAAAGTTTAGACACCAGCAGTAAAATACATAAAATCGTACAAAAGAAGGAGAGATACTTTGTATCATATGTACACGGAGAGAGAGAGAGAGAAAGTATGGATAATAAAATAGGATGCAAGACACGGGTATTCTACTTGCTTGTTCCAGAGTAACTCAGACTCACACTTGTTTAAATTCTTTGGAGGAAGAGAAAGTAAGCGTAAAGATGAAGGAAAGGATATATTACATTCTTGCCGCTCAAGCGAGGTTAGATTGCTGAATGGGAAGGTGTACACAAGCAGACATAAGGAAAAAGGATATACGGAGACAGTGTTGTAATTTCTGCTACGGTCTTTCTTCAAACCCTTGGATTTTTCTTACAAATTCATGTAAATACGAGGAGCAGTATGCAATAACTCCTGCTTTGCGCGAACTACACAATACTGCTCACGATGAACCCTTTTTTATTATGTAACCTCACAGTTCAGTGATTTTCTTTTATACATAATAACATGTCTGTTTACTGCAATTTACTGGATAAAAACAACATGCAAAAAATACGATCGTAAATTGTGTTCACATATGGTTTTTGGTGCGTGTATAGTATAGTTATTATTTTGCTAATAAAAATGGAACACGTTTATACCAAAGTTGTGTTATGCAATGCAAAAATATTAGAGTAGGAAGTAAATCATATTTTGTAGAAACCCAACACTGCTGTGCTGCGCCAGAATTCATGCACTAATGATCCTTTAAATATGTCATCTTCGAAGGACGATTTCGGGCAGTCCAATTTCTGCTGTACTACGTTTGCAAACTGGAAAATGAACTTTGAACAAGAAAAAGTAAAAATTCACTGATGAGCAAAATGTATGTAATCTTGAGCAAGTGCTGTAAAATTACAGAGAAACGTTATAGCATACAATTCCAATCTAGTTCATGACATCAACTGAACCCTTGCTTCTCATTGCTCCAATTCCCCTTAATCATATATTCTGACAAACTATGTATACGGAATTGGGTATTGGACTGAAAGTGGGAAACATGTAATTTTGTTTTGTTCATTATTATTTGTAAAGTACATTGTTTGAATATTACTAATGCCGGAAGACGTAATAACTTTTTCTTGTGTCATCGTTATTTACGTTATGTTATGTAACCAATTATAATCAGTATACATTCAGATTCTGCAATAGACCATGCCACCTACTTATTTTCTCAATCAGATTAATTGCCTTCTTATAAAATATGAAGTAATAGGTAGATTGGCGTAGTTGTGTAATGTCATAACATTGAAGATTATGAAACTGTTGATTTTTTACGCAGCTTCTTTCGATCTCGTGCCAAGGATGCGTCTCCTGAAAATCTTAATATATTTTACGGTTTCAGTTACATTTGTGAAGGTGAAAAGGTTATACTGCCAAAAATTCGTTTACAACTACATATACCTAATGTGACTTGTCCTTCACGATCGCAATATGTATGAACCTATCGAGTATGCTTTCTTTTCTTCCATAGAAAGGGGTATTACAAATTACAATTTTTCATTTCAGTAAAATCTTTCCGTACAATTTTCATTTAGATCACATACTATCATCCTCATACACTTTTTAGCCCATTGAATTTTCGATAAATTACTAACCGTAAAGGGAATTTATTGCATATACATCATACCTTTATACAGAATACACATATGATGATGGCACATAAGAACGATTTTTCTTGAACGAGATATGTTTACTGGTGTCGATAAGAATTTATCTTTATTCACAAAAGGAGGATATAATATTGGAATGTTAAGAACGTGCAAAATGGAAGTCACATTCAGGCTTTCATCGATATTATAGATCTGAGAAGCAAGCAAACTATGCACATGCAAATCGCACATAAGACGAAAAAATAGTTAACACCTCTTCTCTCTCACTCTCTTCATCATTTCTTGCTGGCTGCCTTGGTACATACTCTTTCATATTACACGATTTTTTTATCTTTAGATATGACATGTTTGATCGTGAGTTGAACACGATTTTGTTTCTTCAATGGTTATGAGCCTTCATCACGATTACCATGTGTGAGCTGATTCCATTTTATTTATAAGCTCCTATGATGTACGTAGCTCATCTTCTCGATTTGAAAACATCTCCACCTACCTCCTTCAATACTATAATACCTTTTGACTTTCTCTTTCTGCTGTATTACTATAGCATACTCTGCTCCCTTGCCGTAGAGCCGTTACATTTCTACACATGCCAAAAAATAGTTGAACGAAATGTTTATATATTATGTTACCTTATCCTACACATGCGGTTTATAATACGTGTTAGCTTTAGCCCCTCTTTTGGCATATTACAAGCAATTCTCTAGGAACTCACCTTCTTTACTAAAAAAAATATCATAAAGCATCACTATATGTAATGGCGATGAGCATGCATAAAGACTAAAAGAATTATATATACTCAGAAGTATCATACGTAACATCATATTACGCAAAAACGGAAATAACGTAGCTTTTCCTAACATTTTTTCCTCTTCTTCTTGTTCGAAAAAAAGCCTCTTTCTTTTTTCATATTTCAGCCCTTGGAGTGCTGTTGGAAAAAATGAAGTGCTAAATCTCTTGGGAACCACTCTGTGGAAGAGGGCTGTAGAGAGATGATATTAAGCATTTTGGATACAAGAAAGATAAAAAATGAAGGTAAATGGCCGAATATGTATCATCATATTACATGTCGGCCCTCTTCTTCTTCCTTTCTCTTTCGATATATTACGCTTCAAGGCTTATTGCATTTTCCATACTTAGGTTTTCAGATATAATATGGAAAGCTGAAGAATAAAAAAACCTGGCTTGGCTACTGAATTTTTTTGCTACACGAGGAAATATGCCTGCTGATTGAAGACGAAGAAAAATAAACCTTAAGTATATAAGATAATCCATATGTGTATACGGATACTTTCTCTCTAGCACCTTCTTTATTACACTCTTACTACATTTCACCATTTTACTAGAGATCGTGTCGGTTGGTTTTACCAAGTAATAGTTATCTTTCTTCTTTTGGAACAGATACTATAAAGCTTGCACAGTCAGTAAACTTGCATCAAACACAAAATTGCTCATTGGTATTAGAATTACATATAAAAAAGTGATATATTATAGTGCTCGTCATCATACGCATGTAAAAGTGTCCGTATCTTTCACTCCCATATATTGATCAGATAAAGTGGACTTGACTTTTAGGTTTTAACACAGAAAAAATCGTAGCACAGCATAGCAGTGGCGCTCTTCACTGCTTTTTATGTGGTGGTGAGTGTTGGCTCATTTGTCCGTTGATGGGATACTTTTTTCTTCTATCAAGTCTATCATGCATGCATATATAAGGATACAGGTTCAAGTAAACGAGTGTAAGTGCCTTAAGCTCATAACAAAAAAAAATCCAATTCGCATCTGCCACGGTTTAGCAACCACTTCTCTCTACCTTAAATTACCTTTGAGTTACTAACGTACATGCATAAAGTTTTTCGTTTTTTGCACTTTACTACGTACTTTTCACAATTTTTCATCAATTGAGGAACGTGTCTGTGAATTGGGGCATTCTCTAGGATGATGCATGACGTTAATGCTTTTGAAACAGTGTAAGGACAACAAAAACCAGGATTGGCTTGAAAAACAAAAATGAAAAGCGAAGTTTTTTGCAGTTAAAAGGAATTTTTCTTAAAACTCATCCCAAGTGAAAAGCGAGCAAGGATGAGAAAAGAAAATATTTGGATCTTGGATTGNGAATTTTTCTTAAAACTCATCCCAAGTGAAAAGCGAGCAAGGATGAGAAAAGAAAATATTTGGATCTTGGATTGTTTTGCGAAAAAATAGCACACTGCACTGTAAAGAGAATAGCGTATACATATATTGAAATGAGTGTGTGTGTACTCTGCTTCAAACCAAATGTCTGCAGGAGTGAAAGTAAGCAAAAATGCCAGAAACAGGGGAGTGAGACGACTTTAGAGCGACGATGAAATGAATGACTATGTACGCTGGAAGAAGATGGGTTTTGGAGATACGCCCGTTATAAGTACATTCAGTAAAAAACTATACCCTCAAACTTATATTTTTTGTTTTTAAAGTTTACATGTTTATCGTCATCATCACCGTTGTCAAATATAGCGTTGCTTACTTGGTTGCTCTTCTCTTGTAGCAAAACAGAGAAAAAAGCAAGAGTCGTAAGATGTAAGGAAAAGAGCCAATATCAATTTGCATAAGAATCACAGGATTATCCAAAAAGTAGCAACCATCACATAGGAAGGAGGACTTAAAGACCCAAAGAGTAAAGGAAATAAGAAAAAACCTAAAGGATGCTATAGTAAAAATGGCAATGGCCCTTACAGATTCTAGAGATGGGGTACACGAAAGGTACGGGTACGCTATAATGGCACTAAGCATGCCAGCAGCCGTTATGGTGTAAAATACTTGATAGTTTTTTCCTTTGAATGTGAACAAAGCAGAGGAATATGAGGTGTATATATAAATACATGGTGGGAAAGAAGAGTAGGAATAGAGTATGAAGAGTATTGAAACTTCAAAAGATGTAGGGCACTATGTGAATGTGTCGCTCGGCTGCTGATCTGCTATTGCTATTCACATCGGCTCATGCATGTGTATAGGTGAAAACACGTAAAAGAATAAGGTTTGAGGAGGAGAAATAAAGGAGAAATTTTTTATATAAAGGGTAGTAGTTCTTATAAGAGGGCATAATATATATTAGCCGCATACGCATTCCTCCTCACTTCCTTCCTTTCCTCCTACTCCATTCGAAATGGTTCTGTGTGTGTGTGTGTCGAGTAGAGTTTTTAGTAGTCTTCTCAAAATCTAGTTTTTCGCTTCGATTTTCTTTACTTGTCAGTTTGTTACAGTGTGTCCTGAGGAAATAAAGAGAAAAAAGGGATTGGAGAAAGTAGACAAGAGCAGATCTGTTATGAAACTTCCAATACCAGTGATGCAGCGAATGCCACTGGTGATGCTGATCTGTTCTGGCCTGTTTGGTTTACTCTTTTTCCTTCTGTGTGTGTATTATATCTACATAATATAATACAGAGCTGTGGAGAAAGCAAGATGAAAAGACTACAGACACACACACAGAGAAAAGAGATTTTTGTATACACTCTGTCTCACCGAATTTACCATCTTGCTATTTTTCTGTGGGGTTCCATCTCTTTCCCGTTGATAAGTTTTCCATTGAATCCTTCATCTTTCGTCAGATTTTCTCTGTTCTTTCTCTTCAAATTTTGTGGGAACAGGGAAAGGGAAGAGAAAATAAAAAGGAATCACGACACACACTATGCTACTATATATGATGGCAATATGCTTTGTGTGTGCTTATATATGTATGTCTCTGAATATAAAAAAATGAAAAGGATGCAATGTGACATGGCGAACGGAGGTGAACCCGTATGAAAACAAAGGAAACAGCATTTATGAATTCGTATTATGTATACCTTTGGATGTACACCTAGACTAGTTTATATTGTGTAACAAGCCCCTATTTTCATGCATGGCCTTTCCAGAAGAGTGTATAGGTATACAGGCCATAGAAAAAAACGTCCCAGGTGATGTTGATAGCTATATTAAGAATGGCGCTGTAGGATATGAAATTGCAGAGGAGAGGAGTGAATCAGCACATAAACGACATGGCAAGGCATGAATAAAAGCGGCAGCTAGAGAGAAATGCAATGAGTGAAAACTGGGCCAAAAGCATAAGGCAAACATGAAAAAAATCCTGGCTTCACACATAAAAGTTCGTGAGAAGAATTCTCCGCAATTTTTTTTCCCAGTAACATTGAAAAATATTCGGATGTCGTATAATATGTAGCGGAGGGGCTCACAGGTATGGCAGATATTGCATTATTAGTCGTAAAGGAATGCGTGGCGAGTTCGTTGGCTCTCTCAAAGGCTTGCTCATCTGTAGTCTGGATTTTTATTCGTAGGGGTTTTATGTATATCCTGTAACACGAGCGGTGCAATATTGTTTGATGCAGTTGAGGCGAGAAGGAGAAAGCATGCCATAGCCAAATATGCTGAAAAGGAACAGGAAGAAAAGTAATATAAAAATGTTTTGTAGGTAGAGAGTAGAGACACAAGATCAGCAAAGTAATGATTTTGTTGACAGTAAGTTGAGACTGCAACGTTTTATGGTTGGGAAAGTATCATAAACTTTTTTCAAGTCTTGGCTATATTCACTGGATATATGTGATAAGAAGTGGAAAGTAGGGCCGTCAACAACTGCACAGATTTCTTGTCTTTTTTTATATTCTCACATCAAAATATTTTTGAAATCCTTACTTCAGAACGTAGAAGTAATACAAGGAAAAATAAAAAGTTTTGGTATGAGGATCACATCCGTCCGGGGTAGATTTGTGGATGAAGCTCATTATCAAGTCGGGAAGTGCCGTTTTTTACTTTCTTTATTACAGATAGTAGAAGGACGAGAAAGCGGAAGCCTGTAATATTATGTGGCTTGTATAAATATATGATTTTGTGTAAGTACACTTTAAATTATGCACTTTTTAATAACATCTCAAGAAACGTCATAAACTCAACTTTGCTCGACCTCTAGATATTCCATGCACGATTAATGACTTGCGAAAGTCATACGAAAAGGACAAACTGTTACAACGGTGCATGTTTAAAGTGCAAAAACCAACTTTATCTTTTTAGGGTTTCCTATTGCAGTAAGTAAATTAAACGTGCATTTTGTAATAACTTTCTCCAAGGACAAAAATATTCAGTTTATTTTTGCACAAGATAATCAAATATATGTACTCATCCAAAAAATCAGAGGCAAGTGTACTACTACGCTGCATCTAGAAGATGAATGAAATAAAGAGAAATGCGCAATATTTTCACTCTTCACATTAAAAGAAAGGAGCTTAATGAATATTTACTTTGGGAATGACATGCTGGCATTCTTTTAACTGGAAGATAGCACAGATGTCTTCTTTGGTGCATGATATTTACACATTCCAATTTCGAGGAGGAAAACAGTGTATACAAAAAGCAGAATCTGAACATATAACGTTTGACCATTTTACTTACGCCGTCCTTCCTCGTATTCATCCTCATTTCCAGAAAATTTCTTCATTTCTTTTCATTTAAAATGATGATGCCAATTACAGTATTTTTTACAGTATATAGGAACACTAGTGAAAAATTCATAGTTATGTGCATGTAAATGAGGAGAGCACACTACAGTACTCTCGCTTGTAACATCTCGTTCTGTAGATCCTATCCCTTGGCCTTGTTGGCTTCGGATATTTTTTGCCTTCTTCCCATTTCATATAAAAAGGAATGAATTTACTATGTACATGCATAATATGCAGTTACAGTAAAATAGAAAAAGGCTTTTTAGTGAAAGCAAGTGAAAGCATGATAGTGTGCCATGGATGATGATAGCATCCCAATGTATAACATGCTATGTAATGCTACTTTTGTTGAAAGTGTTAGTAATGCGGTAAGCTGTAATGTGATACAGTATATGTGTATATCTGATAAACTTGCAGGGATGAACATTTTGAAAGGAAGAAATGACTTCTGTATTGCCTATAACTGTAGCCGTCCATTTTCGTTGATGAGATGATATGAGCCTGATTAGAGAAACTGATCATTTACTTTTTCTCTCTGTGAAATAAAAATGTGTACACCAACTTGGCTTGTGCTCTCAGAGACGGGGAAAGAAGACATTGGGGAAAAAGATGTAGAAAAAAAGAATGCATTAGAATTTAGCAACAGTAGCAACCGTTATCAGCTTTCTCTTGTTGTCTCCCTTTTCCAAACTATGTACGTTTAGCGTTTCCCTTTATACCATTCCAGTTCTACAACCAGATTTTTGGCTCAGTTGTTATTCAATCCCTAAAAATATAGGGCGTTCATTCGAATGCATGCGAAAGTTAAGAACCTGGAAGCTAATATAATAAAATAAACATCATACAAAGTGCATTATGCCTACAAATACCATTTGCATGGGTTTTAATGTGAAAACAAGAGATATCCTTTCTAGTAATAACATGATGAGATTGAAGAACCAAAAAATAGTAATAGAAGCTTTTAATAGTTAACTGCTGTAACAACATCTGGTCGACGTCATTCATAACTTCGATTTTCTTACTACAATAATATTTTGAGCGAAGCAGGGGAAGTAGGCGAGGGTGGTGAAAGGTGCTTATGGAAGAAAATACACATTCTCCTCTAAAAAGTAAGACGCACTATTGTATGTCTTGTTTTGCATAATATCTCGAACAAGCTTTCCGAATTCTTCATTCATAATGATAATCTAAATATGCTACCTACGTATGCAATTATTGTAAAACAAAGGAGTAGGTGGGTTGTTTCCTTTGTTTTAAGTTTTTAGGGAGTTGAAAAATATGTTAACACAAGTATGCGTTTTAATTACCTACGCATTTTTCTGTGTGGACGCATATCTTATTTGGTTTTAAATAGGTTTCCATTAATCTAGTTTGGATCTTTTATATTGTAAAAGATATCTATAAACAGCTTTTTGAGTATTAGAGTAATTTTAGTGAAGCAAATAAGTTGGAAGTTACCTTCTGATGCTGTTACTGGATTAGCAAAATAATCTTTGCCCTAAACTATATGTATTTAGACTGTTTCAATAACAAAGTTAATAGAGCCTCAAGGTGTTTTCTTATTCCCATGCATGGTGAAAATGCAGATGTGGATAAATGTATGAATATGGTGCATACAAAACATTGTATTGTCTCATTCAAAATCTCACTACGCAGTAATTTGAACTTTCATTTTCTCTATTGTATGCATCAACCATGATTGGTTGATCACAACTGTTTACTAAAAAGCTACAAAAACAACAAATTCTAACACGAACCTAAACTATGTGGTCAGATAAATACAATACTGTCTATATTTAAGCTCATATGAAACTTCGAATGATACTGACACTACAAAACTATACTTATTATGGAAACCGACGGGAAAAAATGATGCAGTTGACGCCTTCGCAATTTTTAGTGGGGAAGAGAAGAAGTTTGGAGAAAGTTAAGCCATCCACTTTATATCATTCAGTTCACGAGAGGCTTGCAATTCTCAAGGCGAGATTCACTGTTGTGCTCAGTAATTCAACTGCGTCTTTAGTATCTCTCTCCCATTTATTTTCAGCACATGAAAAGACCTTGTGGAAGAAAGAAGAAATACAAAACAAGTTTTGATGTTATTGTTAAAGGAAAGGTGTTTTTCACACATAGTGCACACCTTTCTCACATAAGCATCGTTAATTTTGCCTAAAGTAAGAACAGAGGTTATGGTAAGCTACAATGAAAAGTCTCTGCAACTCTTTACTACACTACGATACGCAACACAATACCGAAATATAACGATGCTGGGTACCTAGATAACAAGGATTTACTTGAGTCCAAACGAATCAAATGTAAACAGTTTGTATGAGTTTTTGCATGCATTATGATATTTTTGTTTCGTCCACTCTTCATGGTGTATAGCTGTCCTTGACTCGATATAACTACAAGGTAAAGTTGAAAAAGTGCAGTAGTGCAGCTAATTAGCTTTAATAGTTTATTATGTGACAGAACACTTAACTCATAATTGACGAGTTTAGGCTTTTTAAAGACAGTAATTTAATAATACAAATTATACCCTGCTAAAAGAGGACTTTCTGACAGGACGATAGATTTATGAGAAACCACTTTGGTCCATTTGTGCATATGCATACTTTCTTGACTTCGTTTCTTCGAATTACTCTCGGTTTACGTATGCATAGCCTCTCATTCAATCGTTGCATTTTATTCATCTTAAAAGCTATCAAAGAAAACAAAATGTACATACATATATGTATTCAGACTGCATTCTTTATTTTTTACAAACCGTCAGTCAGAATTCTCTTACGAGTATACCTATTTTGTACAATGACAAAACAAAAATTGTCATGTGCATTATATTAGCATTGTATTTAAATCATTTTAGGTTGACAAAATAATGAGCTCTGCGACAAGTCTTTATAGAAAAAAATTCCAACTAGAACTAGTGAGTATAATTTTGTTTAATTACATTAAAAACATACCTAATCATTTCTATTTGTATACCTATGTATATTACAAGGGTAACATAAAGACTTCTTGCAGTTGTATAAATGTCACTAGCGATTTTCGTACCGAAAGTTCAGAACTATAGGCAGATATTGATAAAAGGACAAAATTTAGGCTTTAAAGTATATTATATGTCAGATTTTCTTAACATGTAAGATAACTGAACTTTAACTTGCTGACTAAAGTTAGATAGTAAGGATCCCAACCAGACAATTTGGTAAATAGTCATAAAGTACTTTTTGACTGAGAAAGAGTGAAATCTCGTTGATAACGATGCTAGTGTTTTGTTATGCCACACCTCACTTCCAAACATCTTTAAGGCTTGTGTATATCCCTCAAAGTGGTGAAACATGGGAAAAATATTTTGACACAGTCAGCATTTTCTCACTTGCTAAATTTTTCAGCTGTTCTTTTCATGCCGTAAATTATGTAGTAGGTCGTACATCATTGTTTTTACCTTTTTGAAATTTTTCCTGTATATAGTTGGTGAACTGCTTTCCCTTCATATATAACACTCTCCCACATATTATTCCCAACACGCCTTATATGCTAACACACTTTGTTGTTCTTGTTGACTTGCTCTTTTTATTCTGCATGATATGATGGTATGACGATAATGGCAGTATGGTGGTTAGGGACGCATGCTAGGCTGCCCTGATAAAACCGTCTATTCCTTGTTGACTAAACGGATGGAAAACTCTAAGACTAAAGAGTGTGGAGTGTAAATTTGTTTTGTATGGTTATGAAAAAGAATCTAAGAAACTGTCTAAAAGCAGTCTTTCTAAACCTTCCCATTTTACCTCCTTTCCTCTTAGCATTTTCATATGCTAGTTCACAAAATAGTTTTAGATTTTATATATCCACTAAAATACTTTTGGTAATCTACCATGTGAAAAGGCATGGTTCTGCATGAACAAAAATGTCATTATTCACAATTTCCTTGTGAAATACTCCACATTCCTTTGACTTGACTTTCATTCTCTAAAAAGCTCTCATTCTCTCTCTGTGTCTTTTAAAAGCAAAAGATAAAGCGTAGAATTTTTTCCTGAATGCATGAAAACAAGAGTTGTTTAAAGGTGTGATATGAAGATGATGACGGCTCTAGCTAACTATTTGAATGAGTGACTGATATGGAAGCAGAGTTGAAGGAAAGAATAAAAGAGAAAGATTAAGATAACTTCTTTTGCTTACAGTTTTGATGTTCTGCAGTTCGAAGAAAGTAAAATGCGTATATGGATGACAGCCGGGGAAAGATATTGCAAATTTCAACAAGAATAAACTTTTTCATTTTGAATGACTTTATGCGAGAAAAACTTATACAGGATAAGCAGGTAGTATAGTTAACATTTTAGCTGTTAATATACAGTTAATACTGAAATCCCCAGGAACAAAAATAAAATCGTTTATTTGACAAACTTTTGAATTTTTACCAGGAAACTTTAAATAATTTGTCTTTACGGCATTAAGGATTCATTTGCTGTAGCAAGCCAGAATTGGACATTCTATATGCGAAAGAACAACGATTTATAGTGTGCCGTCTGCCTACGCACACACAAAATATCATCATATTACCTGCAAATGGCTCGGAGAAAGTTTGTGCTTTACGTCTCAAATGATCGTTTTTCTCACTCAAGATCCAGTCAAAACATTTTTCCAAAAAGATTTCTCATGAAAAGAAGGATTATTATGAATACCCGTTGTGATCGACAAAGATAAAAAGCCTTGCTGTTTTAATAAGAAGCATGTTCTTGTTTTATAAAATGGAAAAACATGTTTTTTGGCTTTTTGTTTATGCCTTTTTCCCAAAATGTGTTTTGGAATTCAAATACCTACATTTCCTTACATATCACATTTGCCTTTAAAGGTTTCATGGTATTTGCGAATATCATTGCTCGTTTGCAATAATAGATTTGTATTCCCTTTTGCAAAAACTTCTCATTTCAGTAGAGGTTTACAGAGAAGAGAAAGAAAGAATGCTTTTTGTGAAAGCCTTCAGTAGGCCAATAACAAAAATATAGGATATGAGAATAGGATGTTACACACATACACACATGTTTATGGGTTACTTGATTGTTTGGGTGGATTTTGCAACATTATGGAAAAAATATCCTCCTTCAAACCCAAAAACTCCGTAGTTGTACACATACATACGTGAATGTGTATAGCATAGGTACATGTACGTTTTTGGGAACACTTGTGTCGAGATGAAAGAAAAGAGTAGAAAGAAGCGAATGAGGTTTATAACTGATCAGAGAGGAAACACACACACACACACGCATTCCTATCTACTACAGGCCGTTCATGAGAAAAGCTGACAAAAGAATGAATGACTGTGTGGCTGGAGATGTGATGTGGTTTACTTTGCTTTCCAGTTCGGCTACTGGAATCTGATTATGTAGGCTGAGCTGACCTCATTGTGCGCTTGTGGGCAGGGAGATAACATTATGAGCTTGCTTACACAAGTTGTATATGTACTTGCACAAAGCCATACCTATTTCATTCGTTTCAACATTCATACTATTGAATTCCGTACTACGTATAATATGTATCGCATCTGCGTATCTTTCCTGCAGGATTATATCCGAATAAAACTGCAACTGCTGTGGCTTAGGCATTCCTATACCCAAGTTGTTTTGAAGTTGTGTACGAAATGTGTGGTAATAATGTGTGCACATAAGGTACTTATTTTTGTACAGTGCTCAAAGAATAATATGTATATGATAAGAATAGCGTATTGATGTACATATTTATCTGTATCAACACCATATCACTCCCCTTGCAGCACCACTGCACAACAAATCCGGTTTTTCAAAAGGGAAACATGTAGGTATTTCTATTCACCAACTTTTCAATATCATTTCAAACAGAGAATCCTTGCATGTGCTGTCCTGATCCGCAAAAAGGAGAGAATAAGAGTGGACGCGAAGACATCTGCAACTTTCTTCTCTATTCTACGCTGCACTTTTGCAAGGCACTTTCTCCGGAGTCGACCTACACGCAGATAACAGCTTTGGGGTTGTTAATAGTAAGGTGACCTAAAAGTTTGCTGTTGGTTCAGGTATACATTGTTAATGTATAGAAAATATCTTCGAACCACAATCACCTCTTTCTTCAACTTTTTTTGGTTCATTTTAGTAAAGCAGTTTACTTTGTTAAAGGAACAAAGGTTCAGAAAAAGTTTTTGAAGCAGCACATGACTTTAATGCGTTTTGTGGTATCTTACCCCAAAAAAAATTCTTCACGGCCGCATCCCACCTATTACCCCATTTTTCCGGTGACCTACACACACTCTAAGAATGGCAATTTTAGCATATTCCTGTAAGGAATGTTGAGTGCTTTAATGAAAAAGAAAATTCACTGTGTGCGATGCACAGAAGCAGGGAAGTAGTTTAAAAATATGATATTAGAAAAAAGCAGTTGCGAAAGAGAAAATTGCTCGTTTTGGCAACTATAAAAAATTGCTCACAATCAGTGTGTGTTTGTTCTCCTCCTTCCTTCCTTCCGACTTAGATTACAAAGTATAAGTTATGTGTGTGGCATACAAAAAATTATATTATGTAAGGAGAGCACCCAGACAGAGCGGATGAGGTAGCCTCATCTGGAGAAGCTCTTTATATCATGTAAACTATTTAGTCATTTGCCCCACTTGAACCTGACACTTGCTCGGTTGGACTGTCTAACTCACATGGACAAGCAATAATCTAAGTGCTGCACTGTAACAAAAAAACATGTTTGAGAGCAGACTGCATATTTTATAGTGAAAGCTTATAACACAACCAATTTCTAAGCAGCCAACTGGGTGTTGTTGTTTTTTAAAGAAATTCTCGTTTGTTATATTCAGGGTTTATGGATATGAGCATATCGAGAGACATAACATTACATTGGTTAACAGGAAGACCTTTTTTTGTAGAGATTTAGATGTTTTTGTGGGTGGTTTATAATGCGAACCAGTTGAGCAGAGTGTGCGGTAGTTTGTCCAGTATAATATACTGTGTTATACAAGATCTCTTGCATTTTATCTAGTGTGCGAATCGTGTATCAAATGTTTGTACTTTGGAGCACTAATAATAATCCAACTGGGGCTAAACACCACACTAGGCCACCAACCCAATCCCAAACCAGCAGCATGATATTATACATCAGCAACATCAGTGAAGCAGCAAAAAAACAGAGAGAGAGAAAGAGGAAATGGTCATTTCCCTACTTTCACTTGTTTTCTGTAGTGGTGGCATGACCCCTTCTAGCCAACCTTTTAGATTTTGAAAATAAGTTCACCAGGCCGTAATATAAATACAGAGTAAAGTAGTGAGGCGAGAGAAAGCAGTGTCTATCCTGTATAGGATTATATACTAATATGGGCATTTATACATGTACCTCGTGAAAAAATGAGGGCTGTTGTGTGGAACAAGACCAAAAAACTATGGTAGTTAACCAGCATCAAAACGAGGAAATCATGGAGCTAAACTAAACAGCTGGCACTTGCTAGTGTGAAGAACCCGCGTGCTACACATATATACATGCTCTACATACTTTCTCCAAAATGAGTAAACTCCAAGAAAATTTCTAGGGATTTCTGTACAAGCTTATGTAATATGTGGATATTTGCTTTGCGTCTGTATTTATCTATCCACATGTTAATGTTCAAAACATACACAAGCAGAGAACGTAAAGTATGTAGGTAATTTTACTTTTCCCGAGTTTTCCACTTTATAGCCACCTAATACTTAAGTATTAACATTAATGCATGTTTATGTACATATGTAGAGGTGTGTATTATTATCTGCATAGCACAATAAACAGCAGAATATCCTTTTTCCTCTTGATCCTTTAATCATTAAGTAGACCGACCCTGTTCTTCCTCGCCTGTCTACTTGCATAAACTATCCGGAAGTAGACAGAATGAGGGGAAAGAGATGAAGCTGATTCAGTTGAAAACAAAATAATCCGTTAAAGGGCAGACACCTACATAAAAACCCATTTGAAAGCGATATAGACTTGAGTCACCTTATATATGTTTTAAGAATTGTTGTTTAAGTCCATAATATGGCAGACGAAGGTAGATAAATGCTGGAGTTAACTGCAAGATCATGTACGAAAAGGGTGAAGAGTACAAAACTCTCTTAAGTTGCCAAAGAATTCAAGTAAAGTTCAGTTTAAAAATCTATACAGTACATTTACTGTAAAATGCAATACCTTGCATCTATTAGTTCACTGATTATTTATTTTTAAATATTTAAAGTACTTTTAGCGAAATGAGACAGACTATGTATGTTTTTTAGCTCTGAGAAAATACGTGGGCGTAAATCAACTTAGCAGAC
>JAHZNG010000637.1:0-20706 GCA_027744375.1 Orchesellides sinensis
CAGTTTAACAGTTGTAGTTTCCTGCACTATATTATTTATCATTTGCTTGAAAGAAATAAGCATTATCTGAGTTATCGACGAACGATTTATACTCTAAAACATTGGTCCGTCGAGCCGGATCCCCAGTCCGTGGTAAATGACATCCAGTTTGTTTTTTAAAGTATTTTTTTTTGTGTAAATTTTGATTTGTGTAAAAATGGAAAGTAATACGCCTAAATCAGTAGTGGTTCGTGGGCAACGTGTGCGTACACAGACTCAGCGTCTTAACTACACAGCGTTAGGGAACCCCATGGCGTCATCGACTGTTCCAGCCTTCAATAGTCAGCAATTTCGAGTTTCTCCAACCAATTCCATACGTTCAGTTGCCTCGAGTGCAACACGCACTAAAGAGTTAGAGTTGGAGAGAGACAAGAAAAAAGCAGAGTTAGAAGAAGAGCTGGAGGAAAAGCAGTTGAAGTTAAGTGAAGTAGAGCATACTTTGCATGCTGTAAAGACCCGTCTTCAACAGCTGGAAGCAGAATATGAGCAAAATGGGAGCTTATCAGATGACCAGCTTAGTGAGAAACATGAATTTCTGAAGAAGTTAGTAGACTTAGAAATGGAGCTGGGAATAAAGAAGTCTGAACTGGAAATTCTAGCCAAGCGAACAAGGAGGAATACAGCAGTGGTGGAGAAGGAATTTGAGTTGGGAGTGGAGCAACTAAATGACGAGGTGAATGGTGAAGCAGAATCTCATCTTCTTCAGTTGGAGCAGGAAGTTTACCAGTCGAATCAAGAGGATCCCAGTGAAGCTGAAAAGGAAGAAGAAAGCCTAAAAAGTCGATTTTCAAATCTTTTAGGAAGGAGTACTTCTACAATTCAGCCTCCTCAAACAAACTCATCATTTCAGTTTCAACCGGTTCAACTGCCATCATTGAGTTACAGTTGTGGTAACATGCAACAGCAGTCAGCAGTGAGCCATGGAACAAGCCAGTTTGTAAATTGCGGTAAAGAGGTGACTAGCAGCAGTGTTGTAACAGGTGGCGCTATAAGCCAAGCCAGGGGTAATCTGAACAGTAGTGCAACACCCAAACTCTTTTTTGGAAAGAGTGGAACATTCACCCAACCAAGCAATGGTACATCTGGAATTGGATCAGCTGTGGTAGATAACAACGTCCCTTTTGGAGTCAGCAATACAGCAGTGAGTAGTAATACATCAACCAGAAATGCAGGATTTACTACAACTAGCAGTATGCAAAATATTAGTGGTCCAAAAGTTAGTTTTGGCATGGTGCCAACTAGCAGTTTTGACATCCATCCAACAAAGAGTTCTCCATTTGTTCCGAATAACAGTAGTGGAAATGCAGATGTGAATGCAGCACTTATACAACTCATGGAGAGACAAATGAGTTTGATGGAACGACCTTCCGGCGAAGGCGCAAGGTCCGAAAAGGAGCTTCCAACGTTCAGTGGTCACGCAGAAGAGTGGGCAGCATTTGCCACTGAATATATACGTACAACCAGTCAGTATAATATCCAGAACAGCGAGAATCTTCGTCGCCTACGCAAAGCTTTAAAATCGCCTGCGGCTGACACAGTGAAGTCCTTGATGGCAAACCCAGACAATGTAAATGTAATTATGCAAACTCTGGAGATACATTATGGACGACCAGAACAAGTCATCAGGTCACTAATTAAGAAAGCAACGGAAGCTAAATCTCCTGAACTAGCTAAGCCTGAAACATGGATCAGCTTTGCCGTTATAGTGGAAAGTTTACTGGTTAACATTTTGACGTACAACTGTTCACAATACGTATATGACGGTTTTTTATTGGACAGACTTGTGGAGAAACTACCTATACAGATGCAAAGAGAATGGATTGTATGGGTGAGAGGAAAGTATCCACAGTTGACAACATGTCTCAGTCACTTCTCCGAATGGATGAATATTCAGCGTGAGACTGCCTGCATCATGAGCCGTAGTGAAGTAGCCCCGAAGAGTGAAGAAAGAAGGAACTTCCGGGGAAAGCGTGGACACGGTGTGGCTATTAATGCAATGGTTGAAGAAAAACAAGGATGTGCAGCTTGTGGAAAGCCGAGTCACCAAGTTTCCAATTGCTATCTTTTCAAGAAGAAAAACACTGAAGAAAGGTGGAATATAGCAAAAGAAAAAGGTCTTTGCTTTTCATGTTTGAACCCTGACCACACCACTAGAAGCTGCCAAAGAGCCAAACAGTGTACGAAAGAATCGTGCACAAGTTTTCACCACCAATTGCTTCATCGAGAAGGAAAGAAGGAAGCGCCAGCCAAGGGACAACAAGACGCTCCAAAAGAAGAAAATAAGAATGATGGAGGAAATCCGACACCTACAGCCTCCACAATGAACGTCGCAAAGTCAAACGAATCTCTTCCAGTCATCCCAGTGGAGTTAAGGGGACCAAAAGGAATCATCTCAATTTACGCTCTGTTAGATACGGGTGCGTCGTGCTCCGTGCTTGAGGATTCCGTTGCCGAAAAGATAGGCCTGGAAGGAGAATTAAAGCCATTCAAGTTTACGGCATTTGGTGAGGACAAACGGGAAGAGATGACGTCCAAGACTGTGAATGTTGAAGTATGCAGAGGTTTCAAACATTATGAACATTACCCTATAAGTCACGTACGAACAGTAAAGAAATTGGGAATACCTGGAAGCAGTGTTAATGTCACTGACCTGAAGGCCAAGTTTCCTCATTTGCAGAGTGTGAAAGTGAAGTCTACGACTGATGCAAAGCCACAGATGATTATCGGCTTCAACTCTTATCGCTTGTTCGCCCCAAGGAAGATTGTGGAAAAACGAGGTGACCCAAAAGCACCAATTGCCTTTTTATCGAATTTGGGTTGGTACATTTGCGAACCGAAAGTAGGAAAATCCGTTTTCATGGTGCATGAAAGAAACAACAACGATGAAGTTTTACATGAACTGGTTAAGAACTTTTTTACAACGGAGTCGTTTGGAGTTAAAGTTGTGTCAGATTGCAGCCGATCTAAGCAGGACATACGCGCGTTAGATATCCTGGAGAAAACCACTGTTAAGCAAGGAGATCGGTGGGAAACTGGATTGCTGTGGAAAACAGACACGCCCATTGTTCCAGAAAGCAAGAAAATGGCATTACGACGATTGCGAACTATGGAAAAGAAAATGGATTCGGACGTAGAGTTTGCTAAGCTTTGTACAGAGAGGTTTGAAGATTATATTAGGAAGGGATATTTGATTCCAGAGTCAAAAATTCAATTAGAAACCTCCATGGAAGGAATCGAAATCAGCTCAACAGAGTGTACATTGTGCCAAGGTGGAGAAAGCTCTCAGGAATGGTTTTTACCATGGTTCTTTGCAGTACATCCGAATAAAAAGCCGCGGTTAGTATTTGATGCGGCAGCTAAGTCACAAGGAAGCAGCCTCAATGACTTTTTACTGAAAGGACCAGACTTTATCCAGCCTCTCCCTTGTGTACTAATGAGAAGTAGAATCCCGAAAATATTGATAATTGGGGACATTAGTGAGATGTTCCACAATGTTAAGCTCAGGAAAGAAGATCAACAGTTTCAAAAGATCCTGTATAGAGGTATGGAGCGTGATAAGGAGCCTGAAGTTTACTTGATGTCGGTTTTATTCTTCGGTTCAGCATCATCAGCTTCCGCAGCCATTTATGTCAAAGATCAGAATGCCAAGCAGTTTGAAGGAGTTTACCCAACTGCTGTAAAATATACCCGAAGAAATGAGTACATGGACGATCACATGAGCGGAGCTGATACTGTGGAGGACGCCATTAAACTGCGAAAGGAAATCACAGAAATCCATGGAAGTGGTGGATTTCCAATCCGAAAATGGAACAGTAGCAGCCAAGAAGTACGCGACTCAATTCCAGAAGAACATAGGTCAGAAGGGATTGTGAATCTAAGGGAGAAGTCGGAGATTCCAATTGAGAAAACTTTGGGCATTGGATGGGATCCAGAGAATGATGTCTTCCGGTTTAAGTTGAGCTTCAGTAAAGTACCCAAGCACGTTTTAGATGGAAGTCGCCGCCCCACGAAGAGAGAAATGACTAGTCTTGTAATGTCATTGTTCGATCCATTGGGATTTATTGCACCACTTAAAGTGAAAGCAATGGTAATGTTACAAGACACGTGGCGAGCAGGAGTTGGATGGGATGACGATATCACAACCCCAATAAGTGACAAGTGGAACACCCTGCTACGAGAAATCCCTATTTTAAATACTATAACTGTACCAAGGTCATACACTTCGTTCAGTCTGAAGACAGCCCTTAACCAGCTACACGTGTTTTGTGACGCTAGCGAAGAAGCCTTTGCAACGTGCGTTTACTTGAGAAGTCAAAAGGATGAAAATGTAGAAGTTTCCTTTGTGTGTGGGAAAGTAAGAGTGGCGCCAGTAAGAGGATTAACCATTCCTAGAATGGAGCTTCAGGCAGCTTTGATGGGAAGCCGACTTTCGGAGACCACAAATGGAGCGTTGACGGATGACATTGTGATTTCGAAGACAGTGTATTGGTCGGATTCTAAGACCGTCTTGTGCTGGCTACGAAGTGAGAGCGCCCGTTTTAACACGTTTGTTGGAAGCAGAGTGGGAGAAATTTTAGAGAGAACGAATGTGAACGATTGGAGATGGGTACCAACCACCCAAAATGTAGCTGATGACGCCACACGCTCGGACCGTGAGTTTACTTCAGAATCATGTCAGCGGTGGCTATCGGGACCAGAATTCCTGATGAAAGATGAGAATCAATGGCCACAAGAGGAATCCCGTCCTTCCGCTACTCCAGAAACAGAGGAAGAAATGAAGACGTTTATGGGAGCAGTATTTGAAGAAGAAGAGGATTTATATATCCCGGAGGTCACCAAGTTTTCTTGTTGGGTGCGACTTATTCGAGCTACTGCAGCACGGTGGGCAGCAGCACGAGCTTTCAAGACTAACGGACGTTTGTCTATAACAGTGGAAGATATGGAGAAAGCAAGCAAACTATGGATGCGTAAATGTCAAGCGGATTTGTTTACAAAGGAATTGAAGTGCTTGCGTAATGGACAAGTTGTGGATACTCGAAGTTCGCTTTATCAGCTTTCACCAACCCTCAACGAGGAAGGTTTTATAGTTTGTGACGGAAGAATAGCCAATGCGGAGGGAGTGCCGGAGAGTGTAAAGTTTCCCCCTATTCTCCATCCCAAACATCCTTATGCAAGACTTTACGTCAATTGGATTCACAGAATGAGTGGACATTTCGGCCAGGAACGTGTCGTTAATGAAATACGAAGGAAGGTCTGGATGATAGATTGTCGTGAAGCCGTTCGCCGTTGTAAATTTGAGTGCAAACTATGTCAGTTTAAAAAAGCCAAGCCAGTGCCACCAGAGATGGGACTACTTCCTGCAGCCCGATTGGAATCTGGTAATCCTCCCTTTCATCACGTTGGAGTTGACTATTTTGGCCCGTATTGTGTAACCATTAACCGGAAAAGACAGAAGAGATGGGGAGTACTGCTTACATGTATGACGACGCGAGCTGTACATTTGGAGCTTGCGGAGAGCCTTGATACGAGTGACATGCTCAACGCATTGGTGCGGTTCATGAACACACGAGGTTATCCAGCCCACATTTGGAGTGACAACGGAACGAATTTCGTTGGTGCTGAAAGAGAAATCCAGGAGAACCTCAAGATATGGCAACAGAGTTTCGAGCAGTATCTGTCAGTACGAGGGGTTCAGTGGCACTTCATTCCTCCAGCTTCGCCTCACATGGGAGGTTCATGGGAACGACTCGTAGGAAGTACGAAGAAGATTTTAGGAGTTCTGCTGAAGGAACAAGCGCCCAAAGAAGGAGTATTACGGACGCTCTTCTCAGAAGTCATGAACATCCTAAATAGCCGCCCACTGACTTACGCATCACCTGACCCAATGGACGACACCTGCTTGACTCCAAACCACTTGATGCGACTAAATTGTATGGTAGGACCTACAATTCATGGAATTTTTGATGAAGGAGATCAATTCAGAAAGTCCTGGAGACATGCTCAGTACCTCGCGGATCAGTTTTGGAAAAGGTGGTCCAAAGAGTATCTTCCCCAATTGGCTAAAAGACAGAAGTGGCATGGACAAGCAAAACCACTTCGAGTTGGGGACATAGTTGTGGTTCTGGATGATCAGGCGCCAAGGAACGCGTGGAAACGAGGAATCATCGTGAGGACTTTTCCCGGAAAGAAAGGACAGACGAGGATCGCCGAGGTGAAAGTCACTCATGTGGACCCAAGGGATAAGAAGAAAGAAGTGAAAGTTTCTGTGCTTAAGAGACCGACTGTAAAAGTATGTCCTCTCAGCTTGTAAATGCTGTGTCGCTACGTTATAGCTCCACGGGAGGGAGAATGTTGCTGAGAGGAATAATGTAGGATAATCTAGGGTATTTTAAGATATAGGGTCATATTGCCCCATATGTAAAGCGGCTGATGGATGAAGGTGATTTACCTGTCGGTTGGTTAGTGTGTATGAGTTAGAAGTTAGTTGTGTTGCAGACCTTGCCAAAAGCAGTAGTAGCCAAAGCAAGTTTGTTCATTTTTTCCTATATATATATATAAGTTGGCAGTGACAAGCAAGGAAGTTGTATCCTTAGCCTGGCTCTGCAATATTTGTATTTTTCGGTTAATTTGAAGTGTTCTTTTATAAATAAATAGTTTAAAAGCAGTTTAACAGTTGTAGTTTCCTGCACTATATTATTTATCATTTGCTTGAAAGAAATAAGCATTATCTGAGTTATCGACGAACGATTTATACTCTAAAACATGATTAGTTTGAAACTCTTCTTGTTCTGCGGAAAAACACCTAATTATTGATCAGGCTCCGTTTTGCTTGTGGTTTTAAGTCAATAAAAGGTTCACTGAATAGGTTCATTTGAGTCAGTTGCTAAACTTTACTTTTGAAGAATCACACGACCTCCAATACAGCCTTTAAAACAATCTCGATACATATTGAAATTTAATTTTTGCTCGGGAAAACGTCAAAACTGGGAAAATTAGATGAGACTTTGTCTGGAATTGCATGATAAACGTTCACATATAGACGGGATTTACCCTTTTTAAAGGTGGTAAATCTGTACTTTACCTACCCGAACTGATGCCCTTATAACCTGAACAGACGCCGGTGTCTGGAGTGTACAACGAGAAGGAGGATAATTCTCCTCACCCAATTCATCGTAATTATCATCTTTGCTCTGCATTTCATGTATGTGTGTGCAAGGAAGTGATTCAATGCTCTTGTTTCAATACTTCTCTTGTCGATAAAAGGGATTATGATGAAACCAAAGTGGAAAGGTTTGCTTGCACGGATATTCACCACGTATCGGCATCATGAGTTCAAAAGGTCTGTGGAAAAGGTTGGTAAAGGGAGCATATCCCTGATACTTTGTTGATGCTATTAAACTCTAAAAAAACAAAAGCCAAACACGAAGACCCGACAGACTTTTTGCCCTGCTACATAAAATGCCACATATACTAACCAACCTGGTCAAGGAAATCTTTCTGTCGTAACAAGGAAACGTCGCTTTCATCTTCTACAGAATAAGGTAAAGTCGCCGCTGCCCGATTGAATAGGCGGGTATAAAAAGTATAAAAATTTTGATTTACAAACTAATAATTATAAGTTTTGGTTAAAAAAAGGCGTTTTACGGGCAGGATTTAAATACCAGCCAAAAAACCAAGTTGTACAAGAGGTAATTTCACTTAATGTTTTACATGATCCTACGCAACAACTTTTACAGGACTTTTAAAGAGGTTTTTGAGGATTTACGGAAACAGGGAATAAAGTACATTGGTTATTCCACACGTAATATTACTTCTACAAAAGGATATTTTTCATTAGATGGTAAGCAAGAAAACTACTGAGGCTTGCTTGAACTTCATGTAACTTTCTCCGTTGGAGGAATACTTAATTATTCAGTATTTACATATTTACACACATATATATGCACTAGAGCCAGAAGATACATGGGTTTTAAACAAATGAAATGAAATTTTCAAGCTGTATACTTTACAAGAACCATTCAAAGTTGGTTTGTCAGTTGGACAAGGCTAATGTTTTATGCATGGATATTACCATACATAAGCAACAGCAGAAGCAACAGTAGGCTTCTCATGTGGATTTGTACAATAGTAATAGTAATAAATGTGAAACAAAGTATTATTGTGTGAGGGAATAATCATTTTGTATAATCAGTATACATGATTTCTCACAAAAGCTTAAGTTTTGAAAATGAAAACTCCACATAAAGGTCCAACCCACCTGAATTTTTCATAAATCGTTGCTACATTTCGTTTCAGGTTGGTCCTTATGCAATATTCTGAATTTCTTTTAAGTATTAAAAGTTAAGCGAAAGGACCTGATATTTCATTTTAGCGTACGAGAAAATGCAGCTTCTATCTTTTAAAATAAAGATTTTAATAAATACAGGCCTGCTATGATATCCATGTGACGTTATCGTTGACAGGGAACATCAAGATTTGTCAACTTTCACTGTATTATTCATACCTTCTCCTGCATTTAATATTGCAAAGTTGTCTCTTGACTTATTTGCTTTTACTTATAATGCATACATGACAAAGATAGAAAAGCAAATATACATAAACCTAGCTCTGCAGAGTTTTATTGAAAAATATATGCCTCTGTCAATATTCACAGAACAAAGTTCTCAGAAAAGTTATATGGAAAATGTTTTAAATCGATTTATATAGTATGCAATACTGAATGGGCTTCATATTACCCAGCTTACCAATTTTAAATTGCTTTGCGCTTGTGCGGAGTAATCAGGATAATTTCATTTGAAAATAATTGTTTGACACTTTGCTGGTGGTCGATTTTGTGAAAATAGATTTACCTGCTTTTTAGTTCTCAACAATCATAAGACACGATTTTACCATTTATTAAACATTAGAAATAATTGTTTGATGCCAATAATAAAATAAGTCTCAGTTGCAAACTATTATTCATGCTTACCCCACGCAAAACAGACAGAAAATATTTTATATGCGAGGTAAAATGAAATTATGCTTATACGCTCGCGAATAGACAATATACACTATGATTGTAGGCTTCGAAGAACACAACCACACGATATTTTCTTCTGCAAGCGTCAATTCATTCTTCTTTCTTCTGTGCCGGTTAGACAGACGTACATAATTGCTGGCAATGACACATCGTGAAATTTTGCCAAAAATACTATGTTAATTCAAGCCTACATCAAAGTGTACGAAATACAATACCGTGAACTGCGCATTCATAACGCAGGACTTAATCCCTTTCATGACCAGTTTACAAGATTATTTAAACCATTAACTCTATTCATTCATTTTCCGCGTCCAGTTAGACAATTTTCAAGAATAGGCATGCTTTCTGTGTACATGACGAATATGACTACTTTTGTAAGCCGAAGACCTATAAAAGTTGTTTTTGTGCACATTTTGTCGGGTCTAGGAAAGATAGATGAAAGAACTTTAGTCGAGCGGAACCTTAGTTAAGTCACTTTAGTTGACCAGTAGTTGAATTGGATAGGAATGCTAGTCGATTTGCATTTAGTTGATTTTCGAATAATTTAAATTTATCGTATTTTAAATCTTATTGGCATGTTTTTTCATCTTGCCATACCATCGCATTCGTTTTTCGCATGCATTCAATTTTTACATTTTGACAAAGAAACACAACTTGTGGTGTGTTTTCTCACTGCTGCCTCTTTCCTTTAAAAAATGAAATAGAAGATGAAAACTTGAAAAAATCTTCCGACTGTAGGAAAAAAACCACGAGCGCGGCGTGAAAAATTTCATTTTCAAAATAAAGTTTATGCATTGGAAAGAGAAGGGAGAATCTCGTCAGAATACTACCGGGTCATTGTGAATTCTGAAGGGCAAGTTACTGAGGACAGGGCACATTCATGTTTCGTTTGAGTAAGCTAATGTATGAATACTTTATATATTATTAATTTGTGTATACCAGTTACTGCAGAGGGGTCGCTAGTGTTATAATTGAGCAAAGAATTGCAGGCGCTCTTCCAAAAAGCATCACTAACTCACAGAAGAAATCAGATGCTAGACATAGAGCTACATATATCAAAAGAGGGAGTAGAACAGTTAGATGAGGAAGACGACGAAGAAATTACAACTCAGGTAGTGCAGTTTGATAAATCATAAAGCACCGCACCAGACAGGAAACGGAAACGCAAAGCAGGACTAGCAAACGAGCAGACTAACAAACCCACTCGAACAAACACTCAAATGGTGATGGTTTTTCTCGGTCTAAGTAAACTTTTTTTCTAAGCGTGCAAAAGTGTAAAAGGTTATGGTTAATATAGTGTCTTATGGAATTTTTTAAGGTTTTTAGTTAAGATTTGTATTACAATTTTTTGACTTTGGGAATATGTGATTTCAACTAATAAATCCTTTCGACTAATTGTTACACACGACTACAGTTCCGTTTCAACTAAAGCAAATAAACTAAGGTTCCGCTCGACTAAAGTTCTTTCATCTATAAAGCAGGACTAGCAAACGAGCAGACTTAGCGTGCAAAAGTGTAAAAGGTTATGGTTAATATATTGTCTTATGGAATTTTTTAAGTTTTTAGTTAAGATTTGTATTACAATTTTGTGACTTTGGGAATATGTTATTTCAACTAATAAATCCTTTCGACTAACTGTAATATACGACTACAGTTCCGTTTCAACTAAAGCAAATAAACTAAGGTTCCGCTCGACTAAAGTTCTTTCATCTATCTTTCCGAAACCCCTTCCTGACTACAGGTATGCTTTTGTTATGCAAATACGCAAAAAGGCAAGATTACCATACGACAGCTACCACAACACAAGACAATATAAAGGTCCTGATCTTTCGATGATGGTTCTTGTTGGCTGTAGCTGGACTACACACAGTTTGCACAAATGGCAATGAAAAAAGAGATGCTTTACAAGACAGAAAAGCCTAGCAGGCTATGCAACTCTTTTTTATACATTCTTTCCCCTCTCGTCTTTAGATACTACTGTAAATAAGTGAGCAAGCCTGCAAGCTGTTATATATGAACTAGTCAATTCACTCCGTAAAAATATGCAACTACATTTGTACATAACATGAAATGCAAAGCTATATTCTCAAAAGTTCTTTTACATTATCTTCGTGTTTTAGCATAGGATACCGTTCTCGCATGCAAAGCTGCTACGTGCATTTAAAAGTACATTCATCTAATTCATCCCCTTGCAATACCAAAGCTGCTGTTGTTACCTTATGCAAAGAACTTCAGCATGTAAGTTGTACTCTGCTGATCTGCTAACATTCATCCCTCTTCTGATCGTGCAAAGTGAATGCCTATTCTTGTCAGTACGTCTAGTGTGATCGTTGAAGGCAGATCTGTGTCTGTCGTGTCTTCACATCGCATTTATGTGAACTTGTTCTCAGTTTATGAGAAGTGCATTTGGTTTTTTGAAGGAACGTTCGTTCATCCTGTTTGACTTATCTCGTATGTGGCAGTGCGAGTGAGTGCAGTGCTCTTTTGGAACAGTGGACTTTATGGAGTTTGCCTTCTCAAGGCTGGGAGTTTAAATACTGGATTCTCATGAAGGTGTGTAATACTAAATTGCTGTTGTTTCTGACCATTTTTTTTGTTTTATTGTCCATTACTGTATGTAGCATGATGAATGGAGTATTGTTCCCAGTTACACATTTAGCTTTTTCTTGACCATGTTCGGTATTGGAGAAGTGTCATTTCGTTGGACTTTATTTTTATTCCTATTCCTATCTTAGTTGGGATTTTAAACTTTAACCTCTCATTTTATTCTGTTGACTTCTTGTACTTGTATAAAATATGGAGAGTTTTGTACCTTTTGTGAGTTCGGCTCTTTTCTTTAGTACCCATTTGCCTCGTTAAAATTCTACTTTGCCAAGCCTTTTTTCGGGTGACTCATCTATCTACGAAGTATCAATGCTATTCAACCAAAACACTGATAACCTGGTCATGCATTTCAATTTTATTGTACTTAAGCGACCATGTAAACTTAAGCGTTATATATAAAGCATATGGTAACGTATAGATTGCTGAGTATTGCGGTATAGTATGAAGCACGAAAAAAATATTGCTGCACAAATTCATCGAATTCCATAATTTGACAGGGCATTTAGGAAGAAGAAAATTAGAATTTTTATATGTGAATCCTGACAGTAATGTAAGGTATATGTAAGTATTAGACTGATTTTAAAAAGCCGTCTTTGGGTCGCCTTTCTACATTTATGCTAGAAATCGTTTTGATGATTCATATTTAAACTCATCATACCGACATATTATAGCTTGTTTGTATACAGTCTGAGGAGAGTATAAAATTTTCTTTGTTGGTAGATATGCATTTCAAAGAATTCAGCAGACCAGTTAGCCACTTTTTACCACTGGACTTGATCTTTCCTCACATTGTGGTTTTCCGATTTCAGTTAACTATCCTAACTAAACTATCTACTCGTCCTTTACAGCATCATTATCTCTTTGTATGTTACGGTAGAGTTGTTAAATTATTCTTTGGAATTTGGGATGGATGATGGTATTATGGTAAATGGTAAATACCAGAAGCCTACATATTTAGTGTGTCGAATTTTTGGTTTCATTTTCATATTGTTAGTTTTTCCTTTAAAAATCTGAAAAGCATGTTTTTACTTGTTTACTTTAGATAAACATGTAAACTTAATTTAAAACTAATTTAGACTTCAGAAAAAGAATAGCAGACACTCTCATTACTATCAAAACGTATAAAAAGGAAAAACGTTGTAAAGAAGTGTTTATTTGTAGGACTTGAAAAGAAACTTCACTTTTAAAACGATTTAATGCAATACGTATATATCTGTATTATATTAGCTTTTCATCATAGATTTCAATGAGACAAGCTCTAGTTTTTTGCATACGTGCAATATGTACGGCATATGCATGTAGAAATGTATTATGTACCTATACTATTTACTTACCTGTTGCGTGGTGGTGGTTTTCTCAAGAAGTATATTATAATATCTTGAGAGGTTCTTTGAATCCCAATTTTTTTGCCTGACTCCGGGTAATTTTCTTTTTTTTCGATAGGCAGTCAAGCGTTTCCTGTCTGTGCTCATTACTTTGATTACACTTTTAAAAATTGTGTGTGTGCCGTACCATTACTATGATGCTCTGCTTTTTAGTATAAAAACAGTTTCCAACATTGTGCTTTACTATTATTCATTTGTCAATTGAAGCAATTGATGTATCCCTTTATGTATTCTGACATGTACGCAAATTTGGGCCAGGTCCTTTTGTCTTTTGTCATATTAATGATACAAAAAGCATTCCAACAATATGACATTTTAACGCAATTGTCGACTTTAACAAATAATCAAAAAATGGGAGAAACTTCTTGCACGAGCTTATACTTTGTGTCATACACAAAACAACAAATTCTTTTTTTATAGCGTAGCCACAATAAGTTCTGAAAAAATGGTTGGTAATTCACAATTTTTAAATTGGCTTTGTTTCAAGCAGCACGCGATTAGTAAGATATCATTAGCTTGGGATAAAATCAAGCGTTTCTTTTTTCTATATGGTTAGGATTAAGTAAATAATAAATAATGCGATTTGGTTTCAGAACTTAAATCAGATGACAGAAAAATAAAAAGTAAATCTCATTCCTTACAAAAAAAGTTACTGTTCGTTTGAGAACGATACCATAGTATAATAGGGTGCAATCTATGCAAATTAGAATACTTTAGTCACAATTTGGTGGTGCTTTTTTCTTTAGGTATTGTCATATTATTTATTGTGTTTTTCCTCTATTGAGTTTATTCAAGCGTTTCGCTTTAAAATTGTGCTTATTTTAATAAATTTACTTTATATCATCTGAATATGCATACAAAGTGCACACTTTCATGTTTTAGTTTATTTCAATCCATCAGATTTTTTGTGTTTTGAAAACTCTTAGAGACATTCAATACCCAACTTCAAATAAAAGGATATAAAAACAGCATAGATATGTTAGTAAAGTGATTTTTATCAAAATCGATCAACAAAAGAATGATGTGCAAATGACTCTCTTCAATTCATCACCTTTAGATCAATGAAGACGAAACCTGCTATACGAATGAATAGCTTATAATCACTTGCATTCCACCTTTGTCCTTCCTCTTTCTTTAGATGTTTTGCTCTAATTTCCAAATCAATCTTCTTCTCTAAAAGAAGAAAATTCTCTTATCAGAAAGTGTATTTTACTTCCCTTTTCAAAATTTGGCGTTTGAAAGACACATTCGTGACTCTTGGCTTCATATCAGTTTCACACTGCACCTTTAAAGATCTCATTGAACAATGCATAACAGATGAGGATCAACTTATCACACACACATCAAATTCCTACATCAAAATTGTTTTCTTTCTCTGATACGGTTATACTCTTTCAAGCTACATGGTATATGTGAGAGTGGACGTTTGAATTATATTTTTCAAACTTGACAAAACAATGGGTATTGCCCCTGCTGTATATGTATAAGACACTTAAAGCTTCATATGAATGCCTAAACTCGTGCTGTGCCTGTGCCCAAAGAAAGTGCACACGCAAGAACCATGATTAAAGTTTTAAAAAGCAACAAGAATTTTGTTGAACTTTATTATTCTGTACACATGTTTCCCTTTTTTACAGTCTTCCTATTTTAAGGTTAATTCAAAACTAGAAGAGAAAAGTTGTAAACTAAATCTAAATAGCTATATATATTTTGTAGGTTATTTTTCACATATTATGACGCATTTTAATACATAAACTGTACTGCATTTCTTTCAGGAGGCCACATACGGCGACATCAACATGACCCGGAAAAAGTGCTGGGCTTAATTGTATGCGATCTTCTTCTAGCTGAACCTAGGATAACAAAATGAAAACGATACCTGCCGTATAATATGATATCCTGCAATAAAAATCATCCTAAAATCAACTCTGATCACCACTTAAAATAATGGACTTTCAATAGTAAAACTATTGACCTAGTAAATTTTATAGTAGATCAATGATTATTTTGAACAAAACTATTCAATTGTCATCAAAAAGGCAATGATAACAAAAACACTCGATTTGCAAAAAAAAGAAGAGGACCACATCAATAAATTTGAAAGACGAACTATATGATGACTGCTTTTTGTACTTATGTTATCAGTATTCTACAAGTATTATGATTCAACTGTTTATCAAGTGACATACAAAAGTGATCAAAGGTAAAGACGAAGCCAACAAAAGTGGTGAATAAAAAGTATCATTATCATCATACAAGCTTCCCTCAAAATTAACCTTTCTTGTTATTGTTGTTTTTGTGCGTTGTGTGGTGTGGTGCAATAAGTGAGCCATTTGCAAGCGAGGAAGCCTTTAATGTAACGCTTGCATGTTTGCTGCTCGATGCTCATTGTTCATTACCTTATTGGATGTGGGCCACTAGGATCATCATCATCACCAGTGGAATTATCGCATTCATAAGTGCCGAACAAGGTTATACTTTGAATTGACTGATAGTACGATAGAAAGAAGTAATACAGTATTCAGCTAAAAGAACCACAGATCAGGAGTTTAGACGTAATTTCTGGTGGTTTAATAAATGACGATACAGATTGAGTTCAACTTCTCAATTCCTCTTTGCACTTTCAGTCCAACTTGGTATTCATGAAAATAAAGGCTACTAAAAGGGACTAAAACACCTATTAACGTGGAATCACCTCGCGTTGACATCCCATTCATCATGAAAGCAACTAGGAATTAATCCTCTCAAAATCGATTGAATGTTAACATCGGATTTCGCTTACGCAACTTAAGTCTATACATCTTAAACCGCTCTGAGGAGCTTTATAAATGGATTACAAACGCGACAGCGGCATTTCAAGGACTGCAGTCATACAAGTGGAAATTAATCAAACTATGATGATGCAACATATAAAAACTGTGACAATTTGATGTGTCTTCAGACAGAGCAAGTCCTTTGAAATATATCAGTTCTAATTTAAAGAGGGGCAAACTAAGCATCTGCTATGCAAATTACATCGTCACATCATCAGTGATAAAATTGACCTTTTAGCGTAGTAGATCGTTGCATATTACTCTAGTTTTACGCTAATTTCACTACAGTACCAGCTGTCCTTTTCAAGTTCAGTTCAGTAGTAAAAAAGACAACTGAGCAAAATATTATTTTGAAGATGTGCTCCAATTTAACGGTCATTTAATGCAGATTACTAGCTACTACTACGGCTTCTGTTTTTACTAGCAGGATTATATGAGTAGTAACAAGCCAATTGGCAAAGCTCTACTAACTTGTATCTACATCGCAAAAATATTCCTCGAACACTGTGTAATTCCGTAATAATAATAAACACCAGCTCTGAACTTGGTTTCTGCAGTGAAACATCTGTAGCACAACTGGTAACATCAATTGCTTCTACATACAGGTACATATTAACTAAAGCGACAGGTGTCCGACGAACAAATTACATAAAAAGGAGCGAAGAAGCTGACGAAGACGTATATATCTGCTAATGTATCATCATCGTCAGTTACACCATCCCTCATCATCATCATCGTCCTCACCCAGTCATTCGAATCTTGACTTGGAATGAAAATATTTTTTAAACCACTGGTTTTATACTTGGCTTTAGTCTCACCATAATTTTCTGATGGTCGCTCGTCGTGATTCCTCTACACCTTGCAAGACAATATAGAGACACCTAATACATATTACATTATTCAAACCCAAAAAAACCGCAAGGACTGGCAAAAATATGTAGAAAATCACAATTCTATCTTTTGAAGCCAAGTGAAATAAAAGGATGAGACAACTTCACATTAGTCTTGTACATTGTTACGTCATTAAGCATTAAAAAGCATACAGAAGAAATCTACACATTATAACATTGTTGTATTGAAGAATTTGTTAGAAAATAATGTACTGTGCTTATTACTGTTTTTTATGAGCGATAAAGAATTGGCTAGTTCAAACTAGTGTTGTGTAGAAGACCAGTCATAATACACAATCATCATTATCATCAGTTTAAAAACCACGTTAGATGACTGCAAAACCCTCCACGTAAAACGGAATCTACCTTGCTTCATAAATCATATGGACCACACAATAAAACAAGAAAATCAAAAATTCCTCATCTTTAGATCTTTAGAAAATAAAAAATATAATGAGAATGTGATTTTAATGGCAGTCTAACAATTCGCAGTGGACTAACCCTAAAAAAGCACCTGAATCATTGTACATTGTGCAAGGAATCTGGACAATAAAATTTCAATTGTTAACGTGTCAGTTTTCATGAATCAACTTTGTATTGGTTTTTTCCTATCTAAATTAGAAAACCAACAGTTGGACATAAATCACAAAAATCCGTGTATAATTCTATTACAGCAAAACAAGGATTCTTATGCAGTGCTTAAATCTAAACGTGACATGGATTTTTCTGTGGCTCATTTGAGTTGGAAGGTGTAAAAAAGTGAAAGAAAAAAAAACTGAGAGGATTCTCCCCCGATTCGTCCCAGCGGTTTAAAAATACTATACACCTGAGAGACTCTAATGACATGCATGCATAACGCCACAACCACATAAGTATACATGTGAATAAGATAAAATATGAACTTTTCTGAAAGAGATAAATCAGTGAAAGTGAATCAAATCTGTATGACCATCAGCAAAACAGTCTTTCATAACGATTCCTAAAGAATCTGTCATTAGCGCCTGAAGCTTCAGTGAATTCGGTTCGTCGCCTCATCACCACCATCAAAATATTATGATGATGTCGTGGTGATCCTGTGGTTTCAAGTGGTAAAGAGTTAAGACTCGATTTTTGAAAATGAAAAGTGGGGACCAAGAAACGTTTCCCTTAATAGCTACAACGATTGGTTTATAATAGGTTTTATGTGACTTGTTTGAAAACTGAACTACGTGAAGATATACATACACGCTAACTATTCATCTGCTAAAAACTCGTGCTGTATGAAAGACTCGGTTTAACGCGATTGTTATTGATTGTGTGCTTCCGTCACGCTTGAATGATCAGCGTTCCCCTTTTTTTCAAAATAACTTTAAGTCATGAATCCATCACCAGGAAAAGACCTTTGCAAACCAAGGAATATTATGGCTTCAGATGAAAAACCATGTTAAAATATGAAAACTCAATGTGAATGGTTTATTCTATTTTAACTGTTACATTTTTCCTCACCCTAGTGCTTCTCAGCAATAAAACTGACAGAATTGGATTCATATAATACGCAAGAGTTATAGCAGTGGGAACGAAAAAAAGATTTCTGGTTGCGCAACATTCAATTCCATATTTACAGTTAGTTCTCTTGCTATTAAGGTTAACAAGGAGTGTAATATACGGTCATAGTATATTTTTACCTACCACCTTTGCACACAAAAACGTTGTGCGTGGGAGAATAATAAAGAAACTAAGTTGCATGTATCATTCAAGCTGCAATAAGACAGGAAGTTGTCCTGCAGCAGTTAATTGTATATAATAACGCAACCTAACCAGCTGTAATGCTTAAACAGGAAGATAAACAACCGACATCAGGAAAGAAGAGCGAGTAATAAAACACGGGAAAATATACATATCCCAGTTTTCACGCATTATTGTATTATACAATACTCACGCGTGTACATTTTTTTATTACAACCCTTCTTCGACTACCGGGCTACATACGGTTTTCTCCCACACTATACACAAGGCGTAAAAATGTCATTATCCGGAAGTGTCAAAATGTTAAAGTCGAGCGGGTGCAATTTATCCGACTCAGGAAGCACACGGAGCACAAAGTTCCGATTCCTTTCCTGGAGTCATGAAACCCATCCTTTACGCGAGTTCATCAACATGTTCCCTCTGCCTCGTGTTGTTCGAATAACAAACAGTGAAGATGCGGCACTACTCAAAGCCCTCATTCTCCCAGCAGATGTGGACATTACGCAACCCCTCCTGCTCTACAAAAAGTACAGGACTGTCAAAGTTATGGGGAAATGCTTGAAAATTCAGAAAAATGGAAAACTTAAGGAGAACGGACCATGTGTGGTGATCCCTGATTCCTTTCCTGGTAAGCTTTTCTTAAATACATGCAAATACCATTACCATAATTTTTAGGATTGCACAAATAAAATACGCATGAAAACATTTAGCACTATTGCTTATGCATACGATATGATAATAAAGCTTTTGCCATTTTTGTCTAAATCTTGTAAAAACTCTTATCTCATCTTCGCACAAACATTCTTTCAGATTAACCTTTTCGAACTTATTTTTAAAAAATAAACAAATTTTTGAACCCATAGTAATTTGAGATATACTTTCATCTGAGCCCCATAAGCTTGATACCTAACCACGCCGTATGCTCCCAATATGTAAAGCTGTACTACAACCGTTGGCTCCCAATTTTTTTAAAGCCCTAAAATCCAAAAATATTGCAAAATAGTCATTGTAGCACTGTTAAAAAATGCATCAGATATCATAAATTTCATTTATACAGTTTATTTAAAACAAGCAACACGTATTATGTTTACACAACTTTAAAAGTAAAATAGCCTGATAAAGCTGAGAAAATGACGGAACATTCTATCATATAATAATAAAAACTAGATTATCAGTATACTATTATAATAATTTTGACAGTTCACTTATAAGGCCGAGCCTGCTACCGAGTCAATACTAAATACGACTACTGAATACTAGCCAATGAAAAATTACTAGCAGTATTGTTGCTACTGCCAAAACCTTAAATTTAAACACCACTCCCTTCCTTCTCCATCAAGTCTTCGGTATTAAAAAGAGGTTGAGAATAGTTATTTAGTTGCGAAGCCATAGCGGAGAGCGGTGTAGAGACAAAATTAGGATTGAAGTCTTCAGAGCTACTTATCGAAGCCACCACTGGTACGATTTCGCAAGAGGGAGTAGCTGATGCAGCGTTTAGCTGAAATTCATCGGAAAAGTCTACATAGTCCATTTCCTGCGGGTAAAGAGGAAGGTTAGGTTGAAAATCGTTGGAGTCAGTGATCGAGTAGCTAGCTTCAATATTCCCCTCTTGCGAAACACCAACACCAGAGTTAGAGCAGACATCGTTCAAAATACCACTTGAGTTCACTTGTTGTGAAGTTTCAGCCGAGAGACGAATAGGGGGGAAATTACAACGTTCAATATCTGAAAATTGTATGGACTCCAGTTCTACGAAGGATATGTCAACAACTTGAGCTTGGCAAGGCACTCTTGTTTTCTGAAAGATTGAAATAAACGCGTTAGCATTCTGCACAACACAACGTAAATGTATTAAAAAATTAAGATACTTATAAATTACCGATGGAGCATGGAACTTTTCAAAACATGATACTCCAGACTGCAGACAAAGTTTTGTATCACATGTTCTGCACATAAACTGTGTCTGTGTGCGTTTCTTACTACGGCGACAATACGCACAGTCCGACCTTTTGACAAAACCATACGAATCTGTATTACGAACAGGCATTGGGAACGTACACTTAGTCTGAAATTGTGCTACTGCTTTTCCGGGTGGTCGACCTTTCTTGCTGCGTTTAAGTGGATGTGCTGTTATTATCTCGTCGATAAGCGCTAATATGAAATCCTTGTAGGGGGTGCGGCGATCCTCATGCAAGATGGTATAAACCTTGTACGCATCGTAAACTGCAAGA
>JAHZNG010000638.1:0-29498 GCA_027744375.1 Orchesellides sinensis
TGTGTAAGCACGAGACGCGGTCCCGTGATGAATCAAATCCATGCCTTTCCTCTCACACGATGCATTCTGGTATATAAGTGTGCCTTTTTATGACCTGGATTATGGTTGCGACGCCATCATGTCGCCTCACAATTCTCCAGCAAGCCCCAATCTTGCACGCACTTATACACAGCAACACTGTGATGAAGCTTCTAAAAGGCAACTGGACACTCCACGAGCTCAGTGACTCCAACAAGAGGAGAACAAAATGGAAAAATGGACTTGCGACGTAAACCACACAGCCGTGAAACGCTGTGACTATGTATAGACCTGCCGCATTATTTATTACAAGGTATCTAATAATAGTACTGGGAATTAATACAAAAAAATCTATTTTTGCTTTTGTACAGGAACAAAAAGTAAGATATTATGCCTTTGTTACACGTATTGATTCATTTTGTGTAGTAGTCAAAGCAGCTTTTATTTCTTTGAGAGCTTCTCTTACGCAATCAAGATTGAGTTGAAAAGAAGGTGAGATGGAAAGACAGGTGAGATTGAAATGGATCCAGTTTTTTACCTTATTTCTGCATCATATGGTAACTGTGTACTAAGGAGTAGCACAGTAAATAGAAAAACTATTATGTATTTATTGGGTGGCGGTGGCATTCAGATGTTGAGAAATGCCATATGACATGGAGACATGGTAAAATGGGGTACAAAAGTGGTAGCAGTGGCAGAAGGCAGATTACATAGTTGGAAACCTCATCATCAAGTAGCGGCACACAGAGAAATGATCCTAAACAAAATTACACTTAAGGAGCATACTACACAATACTGAATATATAAAGTTGTTCATGTTGTATGCTCCATTATTACTCCTGTGTGAGACTTGAGAGTTGATGACGAGAAGAAGACCTGATGCCGTGCGGGGATGAAATGGAGTGAGCTAAAAGGAACAAATTAAAAGCATCTCTCTCTCTCTACACATCTCTAAACCTTTATATGACTTTTCTTGGATAAGACGAAAGAATCGTATAGGTACGACGTATTTACACAATCAAAGAGCTTCTCCATGAGTGAGAAGAAGAAGACGACGATTTGGTGTTGGTAGTGCTGCTGTTTGGCTCTCACATCATCGAATCCCATCATCGCATGCTTTGGCCCATGCACCTTGACACCCCACAGGTATTTTTGCTCTATTATTAAGTATTAACCTTCTTTTACTACCATTATTACAATGATTATTACCTTTTTCCTATTACAACTTTTTCAACTACTAAAAAACTCAAGTTGGACCGGTGTGTGACGGTGATGGTGGTGCTAATAATGATGGGATACAAGTTTTTAACTTGGCGTCTGCTACTTCTCAAGAAAAGTCTCTTTTTGTTCTACTCTTTTAATACTTAGCTTAGGTATAATTCTTTCACGCTCTGTTTTTTGAATAAGTTCTGCAGGCTTCAGGCTACACCCGACAATTTTCCTGGTGATGACGATCATAATATGATAACTAAGCAAAATCCATATCAATCTCATGTAAAGTAAAATACATTAAAAGTCACATGGAAAACGTTATATACAAGAAATCACCATATCATCCTCATATCACAAGTTATTTATGATTGAATATGAACAAATGGCTTTAGAAAAACTACTCCATTATCAATCATCATTTTGTGAATAACCGTCGGTGTAAAAAAACTAATTCTATTCTGAGTTCTTTTAACTTAATACTTTTTAAAATTAATCTTTTTTCCTTCTCTCTCTCTCCTCCCCACAAACTTTTGCCTTTCCGTGTGTGTGCGCGCCAACACTAGTAATAATAATATTTTTGGGAAATGAAAGTACTTTTCGAGTAGCTATAGGCACATGTCGAACATCTTCCCGCACACCACGGACTTACTCTCTCTTCTACACTAATGTAGACAAACTTTTTGCATTTGTTCTTTCTCCTCCTTGAGTGCAAGTTCAAACTGTTAGTGAAGCTTGAGGAGTGAAATCAGCTTAATATTCGTAAAACTTTGCATACTTAATGTACATACATACCTATACATATGCCTAGTTCTACAGTATCAAATTTTATATACACCATCCGAAAAATGTTTTCAGTCAGTTGCTTTCCCAGAGAAAAACTTACACTACTAAATTCTACGATATGCATCAACTAACAACTCCATACATACTCTTTGGAGGTAGTGACTGGGAAGAAAACGATGCAAAAAATAAAAGTCGAGGAAATGATACGGTATATTTGCCAAAGTAAATGACAACTCCCTTCAAAAACGAGAATCCACTCGTATCACACACACATCTCATGTATCCGTTTCCTTAGCTGTCTTTCTCTTTTTTTCTATACGTCAAACCTTCTTTTTTTATACACATCCAACAGTTAGCATTCAGTGAGTTTGTACGCATGAAAATCTACAAAACTGTCCGTGTATTCCTTTTAGAAAAAAATGAGAGCGATACGACATCGAGCCTTCCTCTTTTTACAAAGGTTATGTTATACAATTCAAATATATCTATAGCTCGGGTAAGATATGATCCTGTAAGGCTTCAGGTTATCCAAAAAAATGTATCTTTCTCCTGGATATTCTTATATACTCATGTGTAATATTAAATGTTACTTTTTACAGCAAATGGACTCACTCACCATAGCTATACCCATTTGCCATCATCATACAGCACGGAAGGAAGAAGGCACATGTGGCACATAACAAATCCCCATAATATTATGCATTCCACTTTGCTACTTTCATGCTAGCCATCATTATCTTCAGCTAAAGAGCAGACAACCTATGAAGATGGGATAGGTATAAAAGGTATAGAGAGCAACCTGATTGTAAGCTTCAGAAAACCTGCAAGGCATACCGTGGCATGTCAGTCACAAAGAGAAGAAAAAAAAATCTTAAAAACTGGAAGCCATTCTTAAGCCAGTCAATAAGTCTTGTGTGTGTGTGTGTGTGTGTGTGCGTACAGCCAGAGAGTTTTTCCAATAATACCAGATATTATTACGCGTTCCATCGTTTTTTCTACTCTTCTTCTAGTAGTATTACTCTCAAAGAGTGTAATAATACATGCTTGCACTTTTCCTTATAAAAAATGCTTCTTCTTGAACGCTCTCCCCAATATACGTTAGTTTGAATTGCTGTTCTTGCATGTTTCCTTCTTCTTTTTAGGTAAAAATCCTTTTTTCGCGTTCGCGTTATTCTCTCCATTTTACCTTTTTATTCTTTGGATAAAAATGTATGCCGGCTAAAAAACTTTGTAAATGAAAACTGCACAAAGAACACACACGACATGACATTGCCTTGAGTCTAGAGAGAAGCTCGCATTTTGACGGGGAAACGTAATAATATGCATGCATTCGCATATGTATTACTTTTGTTCATGAGTTTATGTGTTTGTATTATGCTGGGCTTCATTCCTATTCTCTACTAATACTACTTCACTGTTATTATTATAAATTCTCTTATCGTGTACCCGTGTCTCTCACGAATTAAAGCGAGTCGATGAAAAAATACGATGGTAAAAGTGCGACTTATCCAGACTACTCTGTGGAGGAGGAATATGGCAAAGAGGGAAAAAAACTTGTAAAAGGATGCCATACAAAAAATACAGTTCTTAAGTGAAAGAAAGAATTTTATTTTTGTGCTTCAATAGATTTGCCAGAAGCAGTAGTAGACTTAAAAGGCTTTTTCCTCCTTTTAATGTCAATTCTATTAGACAGAGTATTTTGTACTTTATATTACTAAAAAGATGCATGCAAACTATGTGAAATTGCAATTTCACTCCCTGAATAACTTCCGCATGTTACATGACATTCAATTCATAGGTATAAATACTAATATCCCCAAAACGGGGAAAAACTTTAATATATAATATGTACGTATTTAGTCAATGGCTTTTATATGATATCAATTAAAACCACCGAGTCCTCGCGATAAATAGTTTCAGTTTCATAAAAGGAAATTTGGATGTGTACAGGGTAGGGATATGAACACGTGTTTCTTGCAAAAGATTTAATATTTGATAACCTCCTTTGTCTTTCGAATAATTTGGAAGCTTTTTGCATTCAAAAGCATTCCGCATGTGTGTGTTTGAATAGTAGCTTTAGAAAAGGCGAGAATATTAAAGTTGAAGGAAAAAATAAGAACGATGGAATAACAGAACAGACGTCTCGTTTCCTTTTAAATTTTGTAAACTTGCAGCTTGTGTGTGTACTCACTTCACCTGACAATTTTTAGAATGCTTGTTTTCTTTCACTGCTATTGTTATTCTTTTGGCCGTACAAAAAAAATATTTCACGTTGTTGCTAAAAGGACCACCATCATCATAGTTAACATCAAAGGCCTTGTGTTTTTACATAACAAACTATAACTGAAGCATACATTATTTGTATGGATGATGTATAACTTTAATGCATACACGTATTTGAATGAGGAGCCATACATATTATGTATGTGTATTAATGTAAATATGTGAAATGGGAACGAAAAAGGTATTCAAAATAAAATCGATCTTTACTCAAAAGGTATCAAAAACTTGCCTCTCTCCAAAGTAGTCTTGTTTGTAGATAGGAGGCAACAACAACAATAACAAAACAAAGGGAGGAAGGACAAGAAAGCTTTTATATGAAATTATGTAAAAATCTATTGTAAGCCGTTATGACGCTGATGATCGCCCTGTACAACGCCACCATCACCACACACAGACAAAGGTAATTGTGTTTGCTGAAGGAGACATATGTATTTGAACAGGATAAAGAGTCTGGATGGGTGCATTGAGTAGCGAAAACAAAAAGAGGCTACATATAATATTATATTAAAAAGATACCTTAACAATTTTTATATTTGTCACACATCAAAAAGTAAAGAAAAAGCGGGCAGTAAGGCAATGTAGAAAGAAGAAGACAAAAGTGGAAATAATGTGCAATATGTTTTCTCTCTCTAACGTTCGTGCTCAACGGTAAACGAAGACAATTATGACAAAAGAAAAGAAAAAGCATATTGGATCAGAGAGTGTGGTATATGGCACCAAACAAGACGGAATATATATTACCTATCTACCCTACCCACTCCCCCGAAAAGAATATTGGTTTGACATGAAGTGGAATGAAGGCACAGTCACAAAAACCATCAATAGAATGTTTATGCATGCATAATTCATTGAATGTGTACAATATCGCCATATCGTCACACATACCTCAAATTGCAAGAAAAAGTAGTCCATTCACTCAATTCCATTATTGACAAACTGAGAAGATAGGTATAAATGGAGAACACCAATTGTCCTGTTTTTGCACGCTCCACACACACACACAACTAGATTTATTAGTGTATGGGAAACATTTATTTTTAAAAGGATTCAGATTGCATATTATATATTAGTGATAAGTAGATTTAGCTCTTTAGAAGAAGATGGCATGTGTACAAACCTGAGACTCACCATTACCAAAAAGGTGAGTACAAATTATTATCGACCAGCTGAAATTTGCAATTGTAACGAGACTATACAGAAAAAGTAAAGTAATAATAATATATCAGCTTAAAGGGGAAAACATAGAAAAGGCATTTAAAAGTATTCACTTTTATTTGAAACAATCATGATTACATTGCATTGGAACGTTGTTTCGTTACGTATTTAAAACAGGAAGAATTTTTCGTGTGTGTGTGAGGTGTTTACTTATCAGCAAGTAGTTATGTGTCATGCATAATATAATGGTGTGTCTTCTGCCTGAAAATTTTTGTTGTGTTCATTTCAAGTAACTGGTTGCATAGCATTGTCCATCAAGACAAGAAAAATTTATATTATGCCTGTTGGCTTCATCGTCTTTGCAAACAGCATCGCACTTGGTCTCTGACAGGATCGCACATTATACTGATGCCCTGATGATGACCGAACTGTCTCTCTATAGTTTGTGGTATTTACCGCCAAAGTTTTATGATGGCAATAGAATGAACGATTATTAGCATCACTCAAGATGAATTCTCTCCGTGTGATCTGTAAGAAGAAGCAACAGTGTCTTCGTATAAGCATATAGGAATCTTTTGCTTGCTTGTAGGAAAATAAGATGAGCCTTTATATCATCGGCATTTTCAGCTTAAGTAATAGGTACGAAAATCTTTTATAATGTTGCGCCTTATGCATGACTTTATATTGGATCGTTTAAAAACAACGTTTGCATTTTTTCCCCGTCTTGCGCTAAGGGCAATAATAATAAAAATAAAAAATCCCGTGAGTAGAAGGATGGACTATGATCGACAATAATTGTGATTTGATGCAAGTGTTATTTTCGACATTGGGCACGAGAATATATTTTAACGCGTTAAATAAATTAGAAGAATTGCACGTTACGATATGAATAAGACGGAGATAAAAAAACAGCTTGGTTTTCAATTAGATTCCTTTTAATATTTTTAGGCTATAAGGCTGTATGATTATGACATGGTCTATCTGTACGCAGTGGTTGTGTTATATATTGTATGTAGATAGGAATATTATGGATGGTGGGCAGATTGATGATATGACGATCCTTCATTCACGCTCTCAAGTAAAAAAATTGAGAATAAGGGTTTCAATACGCCAAACCATGCATATCATCATTGATAAGGAGAGCGTTTTGCCAAATGTTGTTGAAGTTTAGCTCATCATCATTATCATGTAATATTACATATAGTCTCATCATCATATACATACATACATGCATGCATCTCCATTTCACATTTATTTTATTTCTCTCCTCGCCTTCTTCCTTCCTTTTTCTCTTTCAGTGTAAAGAAAAACGTCATTATTCTTCTCATCGGAATCATCCTCATTATATCATTATTTATTGGAGGAGTGTGAACGAAAAAGGAGACTTTGGTAGTCAGTCAGAGCCCGTCGCTTCATTGGTTTTTGGCTGTGAGCAATGAACACGCATAATCCTTTTTCTTTCTTATATCATCCTTACATCAGCATATTTATTTTTAAAATATTAAAAAATATGAAATTTCGTAGAGATGCATTCTGTGTAGTCACACTATAATAATACTAATACGCATAGTACATCGTAATACGTAATATTTATGTGTATGTGTGTGTGTGGCTTATAATATTGCATTTTATGGCAAGAGGCATGGTGCCAATTACCTGAATCGTCTCTCAATTCTCCCAGGGCAAAAGGATAATTTGCAACAGGCGACTATTTTACGCGAATGGATGATACTTCACTAATCCTTCCCTTCTCTTCTTCACTCTCTCCATAAATCTCCGTGTCTCGTAGACGAGGAAGCGAATCACAAGGGGATGCAATTCAACGTGTTTGATAAAAGCATATATATTTTGTATTTTTTCGACAAGAACTTTAAGTAAAATAATGTGAGTGAGGCAAGAAGCATATCACGCTTAACGCCACCTAAGGTGTTTATGATATTCCATTAGCAAAATGAGAAAAAAGAGAATCCAAAGGAGTGAGCAAGAAATATGTGATCTGCAGCGTTTTGGGAAGCAGTATGTGGTATATGGATGCTCAATACAATAGGATTTTCCCCTATTCTAGAAGGAATGCCAGTATTTTTTTGGGGAGAAATTTTGTCGTATTTCTGTAATGCATCATTAAATCACCGAAACCGACTTGACTTACAACAACAGTCTCTCAGCAACAACAAAACAATAATAATGTGAAGTAAAGCGTATCAAGAATGAGCATTTTTCTGATTATTCTGATACTTGGACAAGAAAACTATCATTATATTTATTGCTATCGCTGGGATAACGCTCTAAAAGATAAAAAAAAATGTTGCTGAGCTGTGGATAAACCGCTGTGCTACATTAATGTATTGCAGGACTGCACTCTGCACTTTTGTACACCTTTCCCTGCCACTACATAATAATTTTTTTTTAGAAGAAGCTGCATAAATTCACAAAAATAATCTAGTACCTTAGAGAATTGCCTACTGGCTCACATAAAATCCATGCTTTTTACCTATGAATTCAAGTTTTTTTGAAGCCGTATATTTCAAAGTGCAATTGAAGTCGAGCGGTTTTACAAGATTTGTGGTCAGGATTATGTTGTGGGTAGGAGAGCGCAATTTCTTGTAATAATTCTGCAATCATAATGCATCATATAACAATTTTTTAAAGGTGTACTTTTTTACTATACTTTTTTAACATAAATGCAAAAGAGAATGCGGTAGAGTGTTTGGTGATCATAATAATTTCATCTTTCCTCTTCTTCATTCCGTTTAAATTCCTCATATAATATATCGGCCCCTTTGCAATTTTAGTTTTGATGTAACAAAGACAAACACAAAAATTCCAGAGCATTACTTCTTTATGGGGCTGCCCAAACTACATACATATCTGCTACCTTACTGTGAGAGGATATGAGATGATGATTATGGTGATGAGAAATGAATTATAGTGCACGGTAAAATAACATGGTAGCGCGAGATATATGGTGCACAACGTTATGCCGATCGCAGGTGGATGGAGAGTCACAGGTTGATATGTATCTTATGATGACATAATAACATCTTTCTGACCGCAAAATCAGGAGTTCATTTTTTAATGCAAGACGTTTAAATTACCACCAGTCTTTTTCCAACCAGCCGATATGAATGCCGGATGGGAAGAAACGCTGTTTTTGTAATATGGCTGACTCCACAGAATTCCGAATGATATTAATGTGTTTATGAAAAAACCATTATGACCATGCTTTTGTTCGTATTTGTACGCAAATCAGTCTTCAGACATGTAATAATAAATCTGAACCTTGCTCCCAGCTGGACTGATAGAGCAACCGTGACATTTTTTGCGACGTGAACAAGACCATGGCAAAAAGTTATTATTCATCGTTCCGTAACGAGAGTGACACTACTAAACTTCTTGTTTTTTCTCCATCCTCCTACACTATATATTAAAAGGGGTAGCAAAATTATGATCTCTTATTATTTTTTTGCATGACATAGTAAATACGACGTCAGTCAAGTTTGTACAAGTAGTGTTACACACACATATACATATTCATAACTCGAAGGCATATTTTTCGCTTGAATTCCCTTCCCATTATGTCTAAAACTCTATATATTATTATTATAAACTAATTATTATTGTATAAAAATTGTCCATCTCAATTTGAGGGCAATCTGTCATTTCAAATGTCAAGAGATAGTTGACTCACAACAGGCATGGGAGAGACAGAGAGAAAAAGGGAAGGGGTACATGATCATTGATCATTCTTTCTCCTTCTTGAGATGACAACAAACGATCCAGCCAACCTCTCTGAACACCCAGGACAATAATGAAGTCTGACTGTGAATGATAATAATGTGTCAGAAAACCTACGCTCTAAAATATACATGGGAAATATGCATTCACGTCTGGGAGCACATGCATAAATACTATGGAATTCAGAGAAAATATTGAACCCTTTGTAGGTTAACAACTGCGTTATAACTAAAATATGTATATAATCTGAGATGAATATTGTAGATGTGCACATTACAAACACATCATAATTTCTCTACATTTTATACAACAAAATAAACCTCTGTTACCGTTGTAATGACTAAAAACGACTAAAACACATATATTTTCCATGTCTGATATTATTTAACCTAGGCTATCATACATTATTCAAAAATGAACTCTTTATTCCCAACTTCTCCACTTTACAGGGTGAAGCAGTCAGAAGATAAGGTAACATACACCATAATTGGGAAAAATTTATGCATATGCAAAAGTTCCTCGTGGAATAAAATGCTCTTCCCTTTATTTCTATTATGTGAGCGAAACTAGACAATATTGTATTATTAGTAGTATTACGGTTTGTGACACAGACACAAAAATTGTGAAAGGATGTAAAATACGAGTCACCTCTCCCGTTACCATCTCCATCTTTCACTCCTTTATTTTTTTTGAATAGTTCCTGTTCAAGAGAGAAAATATATGTATGTATATTTAAATAACATATCTGTACTAGGAAAAAAATACCCGACCACTTTATTTCTCTGACTTTATTCACCCATCATAATATTATGTATGTGTATGATATAAGAATGATCATGATTATCATCATATATTTTGTGTGTGGTATGATTTGCTGGCTGGTGGCTCTCTTGAACACCACCACCACACACTCTCAACTACCAAAGCAATAAATGATCCATTCCTGGCATGGGAAAAATTATGCATGCATATATGGCCTTTACATAATATCAGCAAAGCGTTTTCTTTCTTACAGACAGATACTCACCAAGGAGTCGACTGTAACTTACTACTTTACATTGTATGCATATATGCCTTTTATATTTTTTACACAAATTTTACCTCAACTAACTCACCAGGCTTTAACTTGCTTTTGCCTGTATGCATATAAAATATTATATTTTCGTCTCTCGCTGAGAAAAGCTCCCCATCAGAACAATTATTTATCCGTTGGGACAAATAAAAATGATATATTCCGTTGCATGCGTTGCCTACGGATTTCTCCTCAGAAAAAAGTAACTCTGCTTCTTCTTCTATTCAACTCTTTCTTTCTTATACCTCGAAATTTTCATTCTATGTAATGCTTCTGCCACTGGTGTTGTCATTCCCGCAATTTCTCCCATCTTATTTCCCTACCAGAGAAATACATTTGGTGGAGACAAAAAGTGAAAGACCTGCTGTGATATTTTTTTTACTGTTGCATAATACCAACTACTCCTCCATCCAACAAAAACGTATGTTTTGGTGGTTAGAGGAAATTGTATGTTTTCGGCTTTTTTTTACCTTTTTCTTTTTATACCAAAAACTGTACCATCAATAATAAAATAAAGCGATTTTCTCCACTTGACATTGATTTTTTAAAAGAACGCGCAATGAGCCTCATAGTTTTATTTTAGTATGCATATGCACACAAGGCTCGCGTGACGCGTGGGAAAAGAAATCTAACACTTGGTTAGAGATGCTTTAAAAGGGTTAAAAACAACACCCCAGACACCAATCAAACCTTTCAGTATTTTTTCCGCCAAACAGGCGAAAGACGAAAAAAAAGTTGAAAAAATGTAAATTAAAGTTTCCAGCTTTTTATTTAGAGAAAACAGGCTTTTTATTCAATCATGGTCTAGTAGTACTCTATATAATTTTTTCCAAAGAGAGAAAATCCTTTTCTTTCTTCTTTTTGAAGTTATACACATACATGCACACAATCAAAAAAAACTTTCTTCTGCTTCCCTTGATGATGAGCATATCAGTTGATCCAAGAAAATTTCACCTCTTTTCTCTCTCTCACGTTCACTGAACTATGTTGCACTCCCTTGACTTTTATCCACCTGATGTTGCAAAATAAATTACCTGTCTAATTCGAATAAAAAGGAAAGAGTGTGAGAAAGCATGAAAGGATTGAAAGCTTTGAAAAATATAAATGCATACCATCTTTAAAACCACTACCATATGTATATGTCTACCGCATCTACCTCCTCCAACCTTTCCACTACCTCCGTATTATTTCTTCCGTCTATTTACTTTTTTCTCGCTTTCCCTACTCTCTTTTTGCATATCACATAGTGCATTTTCGTATTTCGTATTGACAGGCATTTTCTCATTTCAAAAAGGCATTTTCTTTCCTCCATCCTTGTTCAAGAAACACGGTGCATTTTTCTGTATGTGTGGGAAGAAATAAAAATGGAGAAAGCTTCCTTATTTCTTTCTCCAGTGAACGAAAGAGAGAGTGTGAGTGATACTCGAACTTACTAATGCTACTACCACCATACCACCACCAACCACCATTACAAGGACTACTATATAACTTGAGTGTCTCTGAGCTCCTACCGCTTCAACTCCTAAGGTTTCAAGAAGGCAACGCCTGGTAACAAAAAAAATTGTACTTGAGGAGAAAAGTGTGTGGAGAGCTATTGCAGTTCTTTGGCTAGGCTTCTCCATACGAGGTTGCTTTGCTTACTAAAAGATCCTCTGTGCTACATTTTTGCTTTTTTCCTCTACACCAAATTTTTTTTCTCGGAAAAAAAGAAGAGAAGCAGAACCAGCCCACTAAGCAAAAAAGCCCTATCATCAGACTTTGAGGAAGAAGAGTGAAAAAAAACATATATTACTAAGAGCAATAGCTAGAGAGGATATTATGAAGACAAAAAAAGTTCTGAGATTCGAAGAAAAATCAATAATATGATGCTGTGATAATAAGATCTGTAAAGTCTTTTTCATTTTATATGTATTATCTATACATATATTGAGTTAAACAAAACAAGCTTTTGCGACTATTCCACTCTCATTCATTCAGTCAGTCACCATCATGTATCCCTATCACCACACCAGAAGATCAGCGTAAAAAACTATGTATTTTTTTAAGGAAGTGAAAGCATGTCAGAGGACTATATGTATGTATTGTTAGGAAAATGCATACATATGTATTTGGTACAAGTATATTATACACATGACAGAATCATCTGTGTGTGGTGCTATTTTTCTTACTTGTTTTACTTTTACTTGCTTTTACTAACTTACTGACTTACAACAACTTTTCTCTTTTCTTTGACCGAGAAAGAAAAAACCACAAAGGGATCTGCGATAATAATAATCATCAAGAGCGGCATTGTGGCGGATAGAGCCAGTCTTGTTGTTACTTTTAGCTGGTAAGAGCTTTTGCTTTTTTTGCTGGTGTTCATACAACACGCCACAATGTTTGCAAGTGAAACCATACAGATACACACCACGCCAAGCTCTACTCATTATTAATAAATGTTTTCTTGATGCCGAAGCTGTACGTATAAAAAACTACCATTATTATCGTTTCAAAGTAAAAGTCATATTATTTACAAAAGAAATACATATTATACAGATATATTTAGGTTATGTGGATAAAGTGGGAAGACATAGAAAAAACAGAGAAATAATAATAATAAATGTACACGATGAAATCATAACTCTTTTTTTCTTTTTCTCTGCAATAACAGCACCGACGAAAGCCTACTCAAGAGAATTTAATGAGCTCTTTTTTTGATACTCGATACCATAATATTATAAAAATAATGTTAGTTTTTTTTCTTTCCCTCTCTTTCTCTTTCTAGTTTCCGATTTCAAGCATCAACATGGATCATTACGACGATAAATGATCATGCATATGGTTACTTACATTTTTAAGCTGTATAACAAGTAATATTATATTAGCTTCAGAGTTGCTATATATTATACCATTCGATAAGTCTGTAATAGAATCCCCAATTCTATTACACACGTACTAAAAGAAAAAAAGGGGCATGACTATTTTCTGGTGTGCGAATGGGAACGGGAATGAATGGAATATAAAAGAATGGCCATGGCCCGTGCTCAGTTGGAATCTTTATGGCTCAGTTGGAGATAAAGCTTGAAAAACAATATAATATTTGTTTTTAATGTCATACTTACTGAGATCATTACTTTAAAGAATTCTCTCTCTTTTCACCCACTCACTCACTTGGAGGCACACACACACACACGATAGATCTTTCTAAAGATATTTTATAACTGTTTGCGCGCCTAGTTTATTGGTATGTTGGAGCTTCCATTGTAACAAAAGTAAGATTTGAAATCTTATATTGATAAATTTCTTTGCTGGCTTGTGTTCTTGCGTGGCAGCATGTAAAGAAATGTGTTATGTACGTAAGATCATTTGTATTAGGTAACCCATCGCTTTTAACCATTCAAGCTTGAAATTTATACTTTTATTGTTAGGACAAGCTTTATGACACGGTTTTTAATATGCTACTACTTGTTTATGTTTCATTTTTGTGTGCTTGTTGCTAATCGCTCCTCACTGAGTCACGAACTCATCTTATGTACATATACAAAGACAAAGATAGGATAAAAAAAGTAGAGTGGCATTTTGCAATATTCATTCTCTTCTGTGTCAATTTTACTTCATATCAAGTAATCAAGGATTTTTTATGTACCTCCCATGTCATTCATCATGTACAAGAGAATAAAATTCATTGTAATAATAACAATCATGCCAGATATTAAATTACCAATTAAAATTTGATAAATGTGAATGTTGCTCTATCTCGGAAACTCAACCTTGCTTCACTGTTGGAACCAGTAAAAAGTTTCCATTGAAATTCCAAATCTTTTTTTTAGACAAACGTTGTCATCGCAAGGAAGTCATAATTGTTTCAAGTTGCTTTTTCGTCGAATCCATCCACGCTTTAAAAAATAAGTATAATTTTCTTCAATATAAATGTATATATGATATACTTACTACGTTATTCTCAAACCACCCGTCTTGTAGTGTAAAATGACTCAATTTTATTTTGCCGTTCCGATTTCGATGACAACTCCCATTTGACATTTCACAAAATTTTTGTAGAGGTTTTAATAGAGTAGAAACATATCGGAGGCAAATGGTATCGTATCACCCATTTTTTGCTCGAATGAATGAGAAAAATAAATAAGAAAAAGTGTTTTACATCAAAACACCCACCTTCACCCATGCATGATTTATGATGTATGATGGCATGAACGCGATACAAGCTTTTAACAACACTAATCTACAAATAAGGCAGGGCGACTCAGTATGTGCATGTCAAAAAGTTCTTGGTAAAATATGACACTTAAACGAAAAGAAAAAAAAATGATTGAATATCTAAAATGAATTGAATAACGGGGGTCAAGATTTTTCAGTGAAATACTAAATTCACTTTTACACGACATTCATCACGACTAATCTGAAATTACCCATTTCTTGCTCTTATATTCCCTTTTACACAAATAAAATGCTTCAGCTGCTGCAGCCTTCTCCTCCTCCTCCTTTTACACCCAAAGAAGCATTGTTGGTTTAAAGGAAAGAATGTAAGACGGAAATTCTCTATTTATTAAGCGTGTCCCAAAGGATACATTTTATATCTTTAGCATTGCTTCTAACAATACAACAGCCAAATACATACCTTATCTATCAAGAGCCCGGTATAATTGACAATATTGACAATGTTCTAGGCACTTTTAAATGTCAAAAACACGAATGACTGACTAGATGGCATTGTTACATATAAATAGTAGTAGCAGTGAGATATATAGGCATATCATACATATATACATTATGTACACCACCAAACAACAGCTTCACTACTACCTGATAATGACGGTGTCAAATTCCTCTCTCTGGACAACGTTAAGTAGGGAATCCCACTAAAGAGCCATGTGTGGTTCATGTCTTTTCACATTCACTTTATTGATACTACCTTTCACTTCAAAGACAATTAGCAGTGGTGTCGTGGAATGTGACAAGTTTCAGGAACGTGTGAGAGAAGAGTAGGTTGCCAATGCTAGTATGGCATCTCGGCATGCATGCCTGCCTGCTGTGTGTGTGTGTGTGTGTGTTTCTTTTTCCTTGTTATGGTTATTGTTGTGTGTGCGACAAGCCATGCCAGGAAAGCACGTAGAATGTGTAAAGATATCAAAGGAGAGAGAAGGGTAATAAATATGTGCTAAAAAGATAGCGCGTTGGAATGACTATTGATGTGTAGTTTTTTTTATTTAGCTAACAGAATATTACACATGCTCAACACTCCCTGGAATTTCCTCATACATTGGAGGTAATCATCGTTATATTATGTAAGTACGACTTGAACACAGTAACATAAAAGTTGAAGACAGCGACAATATAAGAATCCCCCATCCAGGAACATCATCATGTACACAAAGAGAAATAAAGAGAACTCATTCGATATTCTGCAGAAGCATTCCTACCAAAAAACTGCACTGCTTTTGCCCAACTTAAAATTCCAAACTGAAAAGTTGAGCGTAGTAAAAAAAAACTGAATCTCTTTCTAACGCTTCCAATCGGAAGTTAAAAATCATTCTGTAAAAGTTAGAAGAGGACAAATTTTTTTTCTTGGTGTGAGGAGAAAAAACGGCAGCCGGGTGAAAACGCTGGATTTTCCAGACAACTAAGCACCAGTCTTACAAAAAAGCCTTTTGAGCACAATTCTTGCCGTATGCAAATACCAAAAAAATACCCGGTCTTTAAATCGTTAGGGCGCTATATAGTGAAGCCAGAAAAAGACTAGCTAAATAGGACTGGGTGAGATCCTGACATACACCACACAGACCAGCTTAGCTTAAATAAGAAGTGTGTGTGTGTAGCCATGACATAAGAGTTACGAGCCTTTGGGTCAGATAGCTACGTTTTTTATATTTTTTCTGCAGTGTAAGTATGCAAAACATGTCAATGTTTCCACTGCCGCGTATTTTCCTCCTTTTCTCTCATCTACGCTTTTCAGGAGGGATATGTACCCGCAAAATTTTAGAAACTATAGAAATATTTAGTTATGTACGTATACCTTAAGGAAAATATCATGCGTAGCGTGATATTTTACAACAGGGTCTTATTATCTTACTTGCATGAAACTATGCATGTGTGTGTATGTGCTCAGCTTTTTAAAACAAACTTGCTCCTGATTCTTAACAATTTAGTATTCATCTGAGTTAGCTTCGTTCCTTTAGTCTTGCGCCTTTTTTACACTACAACAAGCTACATGCTTTATCTTCTAGTTAAGAAAAAAAATTCCATGACTTGAAAAACAGTTTTGAGAAAACACGCCTGACTGAAAGAAGACTTCAAGATACTTCACGTCTTTTTCCCCGATTCCATTTGAAATTCGATATATGCATAAATTGGTGGCAGTCTTGAATTAGAAATCGCTTTACTCACAGAAAAAAGAAAGTATAAAAAAATCGGAAAAATTATATGCATACATTCTAAAGGATCATTACTTTAACAAGACGTTTGTTTGCCTTAAAATACCCGTGTTTTCAAATGGTATAGGATAAAATGCAAATGTAACTTTTTTAGCATAGTACTATGATACAACAAGTGATGAGCTTATCCTTCTGGTATTGGTGGTGGTTTTTGGTGTGGTGAATGTACGCATAACAAAAACTTGGCAACTTTTCCGAAAATCATTCTCCTGAAATTAAATGTGAAATGAGAGTGAGAAAAAAGAATCACCACCATCCATTGACTGCCACTGACTGACTCGATTACCAGGAGAGAGACAGAGTGACTAAGTACATGGAATGTAAATGAAATGCAATGCAACTTGTGAGTGAGGATCATCATCAGTAGTAAAAAGATCTGAAAAAAGTGTTGTGTTGTTACTCAGGCATATTATTCATTGTGACTGATATAACTATCATTTCACACTGGCACTACATAACTACTACTGAGATGCTAGTATACACGATGACGGCTACTAACAACTTGAAAGATCTAGGTTTGGTAAAGATGAACTTAGAGAGAGATGGGAAATATTTTGGTAAGAGTGTAGTAGAAACAGTTTCGTAGTGAGATAGACTAGTGAGCAATAAAATAGAAAGACATCGTTCATTTTTACGTGAGAAACTATAGAAATAAATTTTGACAAAAAAAGTTTTCTTCTTTTACTACACTTGTATACATTCATACAAAAACTCTTTTCTCTCTCGTTTTAGTTTTTTTTACTAAATAACATATATCCTGGCGTTGTGTGCTCATGTGCGTGTGTAATCTGCAAGTCATCCGTAACAATACATTCATAAATTACTGTGAGAGATAGAGAATATATATATTTTTTGTTGCTTTTCATTCGATTTATTTGCATGTAGGAATGTATATAGTGAGTAAAGTAAAAGATGTGGATTATCTTTTGCATACTACATCACCTCGAAAAACCAGAGAAGGTAATATACAAGTTAGATTGTGAATCTGCTCTCTAGACTTACAGATTGCCATTTCATCTGTTGCAATTCTTTTCGTATATGTAGGCTTCATTCCAATCAACCTATACCAACATCATCGCCGCCACCGGTTATCTGTTCTAAAATATGGATATGTAATAATATAAATGTTCCTCGTATTTTTTGCATGTACTGATGTGTTATACAAGGGACGCTTGTTATGATGTTGAATACATTATGGCATTCGTTCTCCTCAGTCGGGTAAAGATGTGAAGCGTGTCGTTGTATGGATGGGAAAGATTATGCATGATGAACAGAGGCTATAGAAAGGTAAAGAGGAATATGGTGTGATTTTTTAAAATAAAAATGGGAAACATTTTACAATCATCAATAAATTTGCTTGATTTCAAGAGAAGGAATCAAAAAAGGAAAGCAATTCTATTATTACACCACTGCAATAAATAAATTGATGAGTCGGGTAAAGATGTGAAGCGTGTCGTTGTATGGATGGGAAAGATTATGCATGATGAACAGAGGCTATAGAAAGGTAAAGAGGAATATGGTGTGATTTTTTTAAATAAAAATGGGAAACATTTTGCAATCATCAATAAAGCTTGATTTCAAGAGAAGGAATCAAAAAAGGAAAGCAATTCTATTATTACATCACTGCAATAAATAAATTGATGTATGATGGGACACAACACACACAAACATAAACAATTTTTTATGCTCGTGCTGATACTGCCAGGAATCCTAGATATTCATTTTCAATATGAAAAGTTAGTAAGGAATGTTATAAACGGCCACACAGTATGAAGTCTTTTTTGACAATGGGAAAAAACGCAACAAGATGAAAAAATCATGCGTTTCAGTCAACATTTTATAAACTGATTTGACAAGGAGGATCATCGGTAGCCAAAAAATTTCACAATTTTATCACANAAACGGCCACACAGTATGAAGTCTTTTTTGACAATGGGAAAAAACGCAACAAGATGAAAAAATCATGCGTTTCAGTCAACATTTTATAAACTGATTTGACAAGGAGGATCATCGGTAGCCAAAAAATTTCACAATTTTATCACAGCACGGTTTCAAATGCCTCAGAATGTGCTAGTGACAAGAAAAGGATCTCTCTTGGATGCATTCCTTGTGATATCTTATTGGGAAAGAAATAGTGTAATTAAGTAATTTGATAGTTTGAACAGTATGGGATTTCAGGATAACTAAAATAAATAGACTTCATTTGTCAATCGGCAGCAGACATGCAAGAACACATATAACATTTGCACATCTCTCTCTCTTATTTTGAGAGTGACGAACACGATCGCTTTTATCGTATAGTTTCTTGGAAGCCATATTTGCAAAATAAAACTTGATATAATAAAAAGCTCTATTATTGTCGCCAATTGTTGAAGGAACCTTTTAATGATTTTTCAATACTTCCATCTTTGCAAACAAACTTTGGGGTTTTAGACTTTATAGTAAAAGCAAACAAAAGACTTTTAACAAGATAATCACAGGAATTGAAAGACACGTGTTTTTCAACGCTGGCCCTAACAGCCATCATCAGATATATATATGTAAGCTGTAGAGTAAAAAACTGTATGTACTTTTTTACATCACCGGAGCAAACAATGATTACCAGTAAATTGATGTGAACGAACGAGGCTTGTAATGAAAGTAATGATGTGCAATGCTGTTACAATATTTTAGAATCGTTTTGTACTGCAAACATATATGTATGGACTTATCAGACTTTAAAACGTCGTTAGATAATATAATGTTTGTAATGCAAGTTTATATATTATAACATACATTATAGTAAAGTTGGGATTGGCTGGCTGTGGCGTGGCTCAAAATAAAGTTTATGTAATGATAGGCCTCGCAGACAAAAGGGGACGACAATTGTTTCTGTTTTTGGAACTAAGTTCTGAAGAAAAAAAGTTGCTAGCTCTTCATTTTTGATACTACACAATATGGCAAGAGTTGCAACAAACATGGCAAAGACTTGTTTCATCACAAAGAGTATCCCAGCAAATAATGTCTCTTTGTTACCGCACACCTCATTAAATGAGGGCTCACCTTGCTTTGTTTGCTAACGTGATGAAAGAGGTTAATTTACGTGACGCTGTTATGTTCCAATCAACCCTTTAACAATGCATGTTTCAAAAAAGAAACATGACTGTACGAATGGAAAATACATATTTTCAGGTAAAAAAAGCAGGAAACAGAGCAACGAACCGTTGTTTATATGCTGGCATAATATGCCTACACGTGTAAAGCCGTGTTTTCTTTAATAATGCACTTGATTTGAGTTTCATTGAAAGAAAATCCAATCTCACACGTTTTGCACATCACATGAATTTAAAATGAGAGCAGTAGTGGTGGTGTCTAACTCAATTTTTAATAAGAATTCATAGAGCTACAGTTCTTTAACAAGGAATTAGCTGGTTATTACTTTATATGTCATTCTTCGTAATGTGTATGGCCGCCACAAAACAACCAAAAAATTCATGAATGAAAATCGAGGCAAATCTTGTCGAATTACAAATTACTTGTACTAATTCTAAGTAATCATCATGCAAATCAAAAAATTAGCAGAAAGGTAACTTATCGTGTGTATAGGTTAAACATACTTCAAACATACTTCCATGCTACAAACTTGAAGTACAAATAATGTCCAAATTTTAAGGCTTTCCCCTCAGAAATTTTTCATTGACACGAATTTCTTATTTATTGGCCAATCATGGCAAACTGTAAATGAAAAATGTAGGTTGAATTATAAAAGTAGTGTAGGAATATATTATTGTGTAAATATACATACCTTTTATCCTCCGTAACTGGCATGAGCATGGCGTGTCATTTTAATTATAAATTGGAAACCCAACTGTGTGCTCTTCACTTTTCCATACCGTTCACCAAATTAAAATATATTGATACCCAATCCAATTCGGAAGTGGTTTATTCAGATGTGTAATAATAAAAGATAGCCCTTGAAAATTAATAACGACTTTTTATTGATTACTCACACTTTCTAATAAACTAATTTTTTGATTACGCGACTGAGATGTTTGTCCATGGGATTATTTATTTATTTTTGTAAATGCACTGAGAACACGTATGGAAATCCACTATGTGAATTTTTTATTGATTCGTTTTTTCGTTTCACCGTCAACTATACTCCTTTATTCCTTTATGTTCTTTTACATCAAAGCACGGAGGGTGCTTGCTAATTTATTTTACTTTCTGATGAAGTCTTACAAATACAAGATAAAGTGCAATCGATTGGGCTTGTAAGCAAACTCGATTGGTGTGGCTTTTATTAGAAAAAGCTTTATCTAAAGTATACTGTGGAGGTAAAGTCGAATTTAACCAGATCAATAAGTTTTTGAGCTAAATCTTGCCTTGAAGTAAGATTTAAATGTTAAACACTTAACCTCGAAGCAGCCTTAAGTATAGCCATGAGGAAACTCTTAACACATTTATTGAATATGTACTTCCTCTATAGTTGATAGAGTCAAAAATGCAATTACATATATACATATATGCAATTCAAAGGTCCAGTGAATAGATAAGTGATCGATAGTAATTTTTTATCGGATGTATATAAATGTTTATGCATAAAGGTTAAACTGTACTTTTCATCACACGATATTCAATTAGTCAAACACTAAAACTTCACATATGCTCAAATGTGACAATTTCTTTTACTAAATTCATTAACATCTGGCAAATTAAATCATCTCCAAGGTCTGTAAACAAAAGTATGTTGTTGGTGACAAGTTTCTACAAAATCCTACACATTTTCACTCGATGGACCATAAGCTGTTTAATTTATTGTGAATGTACAGAGACGTTTCACGTAAAGTGGAATCGACAGTAATCTCATTAAAATCCGATTAAAACAATCGCCTCATTTCTGAATGAATAAACCCACATGCCACGACCACTTAACTTGTTTTCCATACATGCCTTGTATGCTCCCGTCAGTCATACAGAGTTTTTGGACTTGAATGCTTGTCACAATTACTTGACTGACTTTGCTGATGACAAATGGACTCAGTTTCAGAGCGACTTTATTATTTGTTCCTTGGGAGCTAGTTTCGGTAATATACGAAAAGAATCCAGATACCACACACTAAATTAGATTTTATATGTTTCTCAATAATTCTGCAGATCACTCACTATATACGTATTACTATTAAGTATGTCATAAACTATTATTCCCTTTTAAATAACACCACTCAACAGCTTGTTTAAAACTGTCATTTGACTCTGCAGACTTGTATTCATCAGTTTCTCAACTGTCCACTTCTTGCCAATCATGATTTGTTACAAGACTTGGGTTTCCAGTGAAAAGCAATCATCACTTGTTATGATGCACTAAGTCTGCATAGAACATCTCCCATATCATACATAAAGTTTCTAGCAATGATTTACTTGTCTGAAATTGATCTGGATGGATTTAATTGAACAAGTCGTATTTGTATCTAGTTTTAAAAGCAACAACGAACCAAACATAAACAAGGAATTTATCTGTTTTTATTAACACTTGCTTAGTAAATCTTTGTATTTGCAATCAACATGCTTTAGGAATTCCTTGGAACACTCATGAAAAAATCTTTAGGAATCCCAATTTCACTGTATTTCAGAAAAGCATGGCCGATTAAACACTTTGTTAATCCTAGTATTTGCAAACAAAAACCGTTGTTGTTGTCTGACAGGCAGACAGGATAGTACATTAACATGAAACAATGATGCTACTTCTGCTGCTATTATACTGGCTTCATGATCCGTCTATATTTTTTTGAATGAGAGACGAGCAAAGAGGCAGTCTCACGGTTGAACACAGAAACGACACTAACAACACTTGCCAAAAGGATGATGATAGTAGTTGGTAGTAGGAGTATATCGTTGGAGTAGTTGTAGAAGACAAGCAGTAGAGCTTATTCATATATTGCTTTTTTAGAACGTTGTAATGTTCTGATGAGCAAAAGTGCCTATGGGATGCGAATTGTTGTTTTTTATAAGTATATTCAAAGAGAACACGGTAATACAACATGAAGAAAAATTCTACTTTGATAGTAATATTACATTTCAGACCGTGTCTTCTTCTTCTATGGCCTTATCACACTGTTTGCATTGTAGAATATAACTTGTATATTATTATCATTATCTCATCATGTGAATTTAAACTGTGATATGGGCAATTGCAGCAGTATAATATAACACATGTACCATTGTAATACTTGGTGTATTGTTATTTAGTATGATTGTTGGAGATACATATATATTGTTGCTGTTGTAAAAAGTTATTTGAAACTACATTATTGTATTACATAGTTTTCAGGACCAGTTACGCCAGTGTGGAAGAAGAAGATGATAATAAAGAAGAGAGGCTGCGTTTGTCATGAAGATGTGATCATGATTAGTTATGATAAAGTCGGTCAGTCAGTTTGGTGATGATATATAATATTACAGATAATAAGGCTATATATATGTAAAGACTGTATAAATGTAAGTAGTAATGTCGTTTATGTAACATAAAAAATTAATTTGTTTTCTTTAAAAAATTCTTCTGAACCATAAAAGTTTGCTTTCAGTTTAAGTTGTTACACTGATTACGCCATAAAGCTGGCACGGAATCTTACTTGCTTCTTTAAAAACAAATCACTGACACTCTTAGCATAAACCAATTGATGCTAAATGTTAACGGGCTATGCCGATAAATTAAGTAAGTCCGTTCCTTTCGTAAATATCAGACACAATATCATGCAGAATTCCATATATGCATTCTGTTTATACACGGCAACCTAATTTGGTTGTGTTGCAACAAAGCTTTATCTTCCTCCGTTAAATTCAACGAACCCTTAATTCTGTAACCTGCTTTCTCTCAAGTATAGTTAACCTTTCATATATAACCAAGGCAGGTTAATGTAAAAATTAAGTTATTAATATGATATTTGTACATGTACTTCTGAAAAACACATAAACACCGGAGATTTTCGAATATGAACGGAAGTTACTTATGATTATAGTCACTATATATTATCATTCTCCAGAAACAAATCCTTCTTTATTTTCCTGTCTGTCAAGCTATACGGCGTTGACACTTGCTCTAGTACACATAATAATTAAAACTAGTTATAGGAACAAACACAGATTAATTTTAATCCGCGTAACTACACACAAACTTATCAGCTTAATAATAACAACGGTGAACTAGTATATATTGTATAAGGCTGTTACAACGAGGATGACAAGAAGACGACGTGAAATACTGTGTTTAGAGTGAGAGAGAGAGAAACAACATAGTTTCCGTCTTTCCTCCACTAGCTTACTGCATCTTGCAATACATCTCTTTCTTCCTCTCGGTAATACTCCAACATGCTCCTAATTCCAGCAGAGTTCATTCCAGAGAGGTTCTCAATCCTCGCAATGTTCTCTGGATTCACAGAGGGTGAGAAAGAAAGCGAGGAAAATCCTATGTAGGTATTACATACAGCATGATGATGCATGTGTGTGTGTGTTTACACATACAATATGTATACCATCCTATATAATGCATTATTGAAACAGGGAGAAAACAAAGGATTCATGGGATAAGATGGCGGAAGCCCGAAAACAACGCAATATTATTTTTCCCTGTATAGACATACCAAAATATGAATACATACACGCACATACATATGGATTATATTGCATCGCCTCCCTAAAAATGTTTCATTCTTACTCACTAATAAAAATTTTCTATCTTCTATTCGTATCAAAAGGAATGGCTGTGCTTTACTTACTATAAAAAACATATACTCTGCAATACATATAAACTTCCTTTGAATAAGGTTGTAGATGTTTATATGTTTAAGATGTATACGCATCACACACTTTGTTTCCGTCTACGCATGATGTTTCCTATGTGTCTGTTATCTTATTTTTTACTCTTGGAATATTCAGGCTTTACACGTATTTCGACGGCTGCCTCTCAAACAACAAAACATTCATACCATCAAGAAACTTTGTTGAACGCATTTTTTATATTATTATCTGGATTCTCACTCCTGCCTTACTTACTTTTTTAGACTTGTCCAACTGCTACTACACTCTGCCTTCTCCAACTATTGTCATGTATTGTTGCTGGATTTTCATATTATATGACGCTACGATATATTTATATGATAACACCAGATAAGCATACAGTATTCATGCAAACTGTGTATGCGTAGCGTATACTATGTAGATAAAGCATGTTTTACATATCACAATATGCGTGCAGAGTGCAGACTGCTCCAAAACCGTACCCTGGAATTGGATTTCATACCCGAGACATTCAAGTGTAAATGTATGTATGTATATATTAGAGCAATGGTTTTTCCTCCTTCACAACTCGTAAGACTTTAGATGCACATCTGAAGAGATAGACAATATGCGTGATACAATATTATTTTCTTTCCAGCAGTAGTCTGCAGGCTTTTGCCTGGTAAAAGGAATGATAACGATGATAGTGTCATGTATGTGTGTATATAAAAAGGCATATAAAAAAGTCTACATCTTGCACACAAGACATGTGTTTAATATAAAAAAATAGATATAGTTTCACACAATCTAGTAAAGGAATATAGAAAATTTAGAGCAGTTCTAGTTGAATTCATGCTTATGTTACTTGTAATACGCACTCTTCTTCTTCTTGGCATCCTCACACTGACGGGAAAGCTGGTGAACGACATTACTTCCAAAATACACTCTCTGGATATCATTTCCCAGTGTGTAATGCATATACACAAGCTTGATTTCCTTCGTGTGTGTGTGTGTTGTGTTAGTTTTGGACAAGAGTGAGCACATTTGGGAGAGAGATTCCTTTAAAACATAATAGTATCAGTAGAGAGATATAAAAAGGGTGGAATGAATTGAGCAGACTCTGCACTTCATGTTATATTCACCATGTGCTGATATGAGAGAGAAACTTGCTTTCAAACTATCAAGTCTCTATAATGTATACGTTAAAAATAGGGAGAATACTCAAGTACCCTAGGTGACTAGTAGCAAACAGTACACCCTGACTGCCTTTTACTTCTCCAGAATTCCCACATGTTATGAATCACACTATAACGTACATATCCAGAACGCCACTATGATGAACATCAAGACGCATACATAACCCAGGTTAAATTGTAGATTGCATCCAATCCGGCTTTGTGTGTAAAACGTTATGTCATGTACAACGCATACAATACGTACAGTATAAAAAGAAAGCCGTATTGTTGATGTCATTCACATTATTTCAAATATCCATGTGTTTCACTCACAGTTTCATAATGTATTTAGGTATATACGTTAGGTATCACACATATTGCATTGTATTGCTTTTTTATTGCAGTCCAACTCAGTCTGTCATTGAATACCGGGTATATGCACAAGCTTTTCTGGATGTTTTCAAACTACAAGGGTTTTCCTCAATGTCTTCATGGTTTACAGATACGTGATACGTAAAGGTGCACTGGATACACTAAATCCAGTTATATAGTTACAGGGTTATAGTCAGTGACTACCTTTTCATTATAAAGCGTACATTGAGAATATAAGAACATTGCTTACAACTGGAAGTAGTAAAAAATCTGTATTTTTTTGTAATAAGAAACATTGTATCTGTCCTATGCTGAAGTTGAATGTAATATCTTGTCGTGACGATGATCATCATTTCACTATTGCTGCTACTGCTCCGCTATACTTTCATTACTGGCATGCAATGAAGGAAAAAGATAATAATAAGGCAGGGGTGGAATGCATGGAACGAGTAAATATGAGCGCTATACAATGGTTTTGTTGTTGGAAAATATTGCATTGCGTTACAATGTGAAGTGAAATGCGCACATGTGCATTCTGAATAATGTTCAACCTCATTCGTAGCAAACGAGGCAAGTTTTTGGTGACATCATCGTTCAACCCGAGCTATGAACCTTTTGCATAGAAAGGGGAGGAAAACTCACCCTAACCAAAAATTTTAAAACGTTTATGAAAGAAATCCAGTCTAAAGTGGAAATGGTTTTTGAAAGAAAAACCTCAAATGGAACCTGCTTACTTCCCTTTCATATAACCCAATGCAGTGCTGTGTGTGCCACGCGATTCATTTGAGTTAGTCACAGTCTTCCTGGTATTTCGTGCCTTTCTAATGCCTAAGCTAAAAAGTATGAAGGGTATGCATTTATAGTGATATCAGTATTCGGCACAGAAAATATGTTATATGAGGAATAGTCCTAATATGGCAAATAGTTTGGTGTTTGGTACATAGTTGTTATTGTTTGTTGTAGTCTCGGATGCTATAGTTGGTTTGGCTGATTCTTGCCCATATATAATATTTCCAAACAAAGATAATAGAACGAGCGACGATCCATTAGGTTTTCCAGCTCCTCTGAGACAATGTCGCCTAATATTGAATCCAACTCTTGCCAAGAGTTGTTTTCTTTTTGTATGGCTGTGTGCATATTATGTACCTATATAAATAAGCATGTTAGAGAACACGTCCCTATGTATACCAGGGTAGCTCTAGCTCTAGTTTACGGAAGACCACGACGAATGCAATTCATGAAAGAATGCATGAAAACGAAAACGGTTCATATGTAATGCTAGGAAATACACTCTCCAAAGACTGAGAACAACAAGCCCAACCAATAATGGAAAACATTGTTGAGTGTATACAATGTGCTCCTTTCTATGTCAACAGTATACATAGCTGAAAACACACAACACTACAACCAGCAAACTACTGGAGGAACTGGAAGACATCAAGAAGTGGCATGGAACACAGTAGCTACACAGGATTCTAAAGACTCCTTTAAAATACTAAGCGGATGAACGAGAAACGCTTAACATGGACAGGATGTGTACACTGTACATTTATATCTGGGGTACTTTACTATCCAGTTAGGCTATATTCGCTACTTGCTTTGAAAACTACCATTTCTCATAAACTAACCCTTTATTTCTTCACCTTTCAGCTACTACCGATCTGTACGCTTCATATATGCATGAATATAACATGTGTATGAAAGATGTGAATATTCTTTGGTTATACAAGTACCAACGACCTTACAATGGCTACATGTTATGCAATGCAAGATTACAATACACCGAGACACGTAAGAGCATATACAGATTTTCAAAGCGAGTGTGTGTGCTTTACAAGCTTTTGAAAGAGTAAATATGCTAGATTCTATCTGTCTCCAGCAATAGCAGCAGCGGTTTAAGCCTGTTAAGACACATAAGAGCATATACAGATTTTCAAAGCGAGTGTGTGTGCTTTACAAGCTTTTGAAAGAGTAAATATGCTAGATTCTATCTGTCTCCAGCAATAGCAGCAGCGGTTTAAGCCTGTTAGGGGATTCTAACTGTGTACGTGCATTTTCCTGCTGGAGCTAGTTCAAATTGGATGCATTGCATTTTGTACATTCATAATATATGAAAAATACAATTTATATAGTAAAAGTTAAAGAGCGACTAGAAATGTGGAGAAAGAAGATGTATGTATATAAAAATGGATTTAAAAGTCGATGTTGTCTGTTGTTGTTCATGGTGTTGTAGTAACTTATAGGTAAAGAGCTACTGGAAAAAACACACTGTCATAAATACCATAGTGCATTTTTATTTCTATCCGGTTGAAAACATGGAGAAGCTTTGCCTTTTCTTTGCAATGAAAGTTTTCCATCGTATCACGTACAGTTAACTTGCTTCTTTGACTTGGTTTACCCTCTCTTCCACGCAAGAGGTATGGAATATGGTTGTTGGCTTAGAATGGAAACATGGAACACACTGTGTATGTGTGGTGGTGGTAAAGCTGTATCCGGACTCTCGGCTTTTCCCTGCTTCTTTGCACTTGCTTACATATACATAGATGCTTCTTTCTCAGATGTATCCGAAACTACTAAAAATCATTCCACCACAGGGAAATTTACCAATTTTCCATTATTCTCTATAGTATATGGTTATAGAGTATCCAGTAAGTATTGCTAGTCATGTTGTGCGCCCTGAAATTCTTGTGTAATATAAGACGATATAAAAAAATAGATGTACCTATAAAATGTTGCGATTGAGAAGTAGTGGCAGAGCAGTGAAAGAAGAAGAGAGGAAACTATTTCCTCTTTTTGACTTTGAAAAGCTTACAGCCACAGCGAGTGCTTTCACTGTTGCTTAACTCTGTCGTAGTAGGCTTTTCAACGACTAAGATGAGAAGACAACTTGGGAGAGTATCTACAATATACCTGATATGAAGTCTTTTCCTTTATGTAATGCATGTATATAAGTATACATGTGATGTAATAGACGGTAGGAAAATGAAACGGTTTTTAACACTGAGCACGTTAATATCTCTGCGTATATCCTATTATGTAAGCATAACTTCTTAGATTCAAAAAAATGAAATAGCATGAGTACGATTCTTACCTTTAGTTTAACCATTCTGTGTGAACTATAAAAATATAATAGACATACACTTAGTCACTTTTGAATTAATGGCTCAATACTTTTTTGATAAATATAATTGGAGATTCTGGAGGAAAAACGGCAAACTAAGAGAGTCGCTTAGTCTTTTTTCATGCGTGCGTGTATGTATTTTACTGCAAGACAACATGTTGTGTCTGTATCAGAGTGGAAATTCAAAAGACATGGAACAGTGGAATCGATGAGTATGGCGTAATTTGATAAACAAAAAAAGCTCCATGGTCTCCCGTTAAGCTTGTAAGCTAAGCTACGAGAGAAACGTAGAAAAATTTAATTTTGGCCATTTAGCTGCATTGTTTACTTTCATGAAATGACAAAGAGCTGCGGTTTTATTAGATGATACAGCTCTTCATAATTAGGAA
>JAHZNG010000639.1:0-22807 GCA_027744375.1 Orchesellides sinensis
TCATTCATTAAAGTTCTCTTTATAGAAGCATGTAAATAAATTACTTCAAGGACTTGTATAAACTTTCAACTGCAATATGTACTAATTTGGTTTGAAAATATGGTATGACGTACTGTCTCAAAATTAAATAAATTTAACGTTTTTAATCGAACATGATTTCGTCAATGAAAAATTTCACTGTGGAAATAAATTTTTCTATCAAGCAACTCATCAAACTTTCATGCAGTCATTATGCGATCTCTAGCAGGATCTCTACAAACTACATAAGCAAAAAGTGAATGTAGATGTACCAGTGTTCTTTTGTCCCACTAGATGACTCTAGTAATAAGTACTTTCGTGCTTACTTCACTGCCAGTTGTCATTGTTAGCTATGTTTTTAGATTGGGTAAATAAGTCTTAAATAGTACACCCGGGTATATACCCCGCATTCATTAACTAATATTAATTACGCTGCTAATAAGTTGTGAATTGAATCAAGTTATGAAAATACTTTTATTATCTGTTTATATATCTGCAAAATGTTGTCAACCGAAGTTCATTTTTTGTTTTTGACCAATTGTTGTGACCATGTTAATTAAGCTGAGCTTTAAGATGTAAGATAGTAGCGTTAATAATGGTAGTTCCTTTGTGTTTTAATTTAAGGCTCGATTTGTGACCCGAAAAAAATCACCGAGCAAACGGCATCGACATGTGAATATCTTATCATACGTTTCACAGTCATGTCAATGCTTATAGACATTTCTTAAAATTAACTTTTTCAATAATCGTTAAGGGGACTTGTTTAACATAGTAACATATGTATTACATATATCCCTCTTTGTATGCATATATTTACTCGTTTGCCGTCTTTTACAATTTGTTATCATTTTAGAAGAAAATAGATTGCTTCACACGTTGCCCCAGGCGTGTCATGACCTGGCCCCTGTATTATTGCTGTAGAACATGTCTAATTTGTACTTGCTTATCTTTTTGTCGTCACCCTATTCTTTTGTCTCATACCAACTTCAAAGTAACTCCACCTTGTACAAATCTTGTTACTACTGGGCTAGAGTTTCTGCGGAGTTAGAACGAAATCGGGTATGTCATTTTAAGACGAAAGAAGTCGACTTTAAAACAATTTAAGTGTAACAGTGATGATGGTCATGCTAAGTTTAATTATCACTTGTAAGGTTTACCAAACAATTTTTTGGGGTTAATTTACCAATGAATCAGGAATTAATTACGAACTATTCAATCATGGAGATGATTTCACAACTGGTAAACCTTTTATGAAAAAAAAAATCAAAGAAAGCAGAGCAGAAAAACTGTAGACTTATATAAATATTGTTGACATAATATTCAAAGTTACTAATATTTAATAGCTATGCTGGTTGCACTGGAAGTTTTCTGTGTACAATGCGTGCTCTGGACTTCATACTTAAGTTGAGCCTGAGACCGTTGAAATTTTTGCTGGACTTTGTACACAAGATAATTTTGAAAATGATCTTTTCATAACCATTTACAATAATTTTTGAACATGGCATCTGATAGATGATAGTTTCTGTAGGAAATGTTAGGGCAATTTCAATGAAGTATGTAAGTAGGACGAATTTTGTTAGCACGTGGGAAATGCTTCAGGACAAATTGAGTTGGGGGAAGTGAATAAATCCAGTGGTTATTATATCACAAAAAAAGCATCCCAACAATACATGCGGAACTCATCTTTCTCGTTCTTTTTGATACACTCCCTATTCATAGACAAAATATGTCACGGTGTTATAGGATGATAGGCGAGATAAAAACGTAAATGATTGATGTACTCTTCAAAGAACGCTCAACAGGGGGCTCAAGATAGCAGCAATAAGATCATTTTGCTACACTGTCTATCATGTCATTCCTGTCCATTCTTCAAAAGCTCATGTGTGGCTCTTCCCTTACAAACATGATGTATAGGGGTAATAATAGTCTTTGACGGTGATGATGAATACTAGAAAGCCAATAAGGAACCATGATTACACTGGCGAAATGTGGTGTGCAACCAATGCAGGAGTAGCTATTCTTTATCTACAAATACATTCGCATTGGATTTCAGCAGGGGGTTGGATTTATATTTAGAATCACTTTTTATAGGCAGCTCTTGCCGTTGGAAACATGTCGCAAATGACTATATACATAGTAGATATAGTCGTATGTTGAGTAGTAGTTATAGCAATGCATCATCATCGCGGTGGTGGCTGCTATTATTCACTTTTTTGTGCGAGTCATCTTTGTTGTCAATTCTGTATGTGGTCATATGAATGTAGATAAATGAGATGAGGCTCTTACCAAAACTTGGTACCATTCATTTGCTTTTTTAACACTACAGTCGCTAGCACATGTTTTAGTTTAATGGTCATACATAAATTGAACATCATCATGCAAAAAGTATTAGGTTAGAGTGACTCAACATTTTGCTTATTCTATTTTAATGACTTTTTCAATGCAATTACTTTTGGGCATGAGGAGTTGTACACTGCTTTTCCTTTCGTAGATCGAAACATACTCGGCGTAAGGTGCTTTAAGATTTGTGTCAGGCTGGCGCACAAAGAAAAGCTTATCGTAAAGATCACTTTGAAACATATTTTGCTGAAGTCCAACAAGCAAAAGGATAATTGTAGCTATTCCTTTTCGTGACTTTTCACCTTTCTCCTGATTTTGGTAAAACTGATCGAGTAAAGCACGATGTATGCAAGAAGCTGAAAGCCTGTATATATGACATATTGGGAACCGGCATAGGCTGAAGGAAGCCGATCTGACCCATGTTCCCTGAAGCAAAAAGCTGTTGCTGTTCTATCAGAATCCATGACTAAATAATTTTGCAATTTAAAATACATGTGACCTGTCTGTAACCCCACCCCGCCCCGGTGGACGGGCTGCCCCCAAATTCAACAAGATTCTTGCCCTCCCACTAAGGAACCTAAATTTGGGCTGAATTGGTTAAGGGGTTTCAAAATTAGAGATCATACTTCTGTACGATCTCTAATTTTAGACGAACAGACAGCAGACAAACAAACTGAAATCATAACTACGTTTTCAGCTTCGTAATAAAGCAGTAAAAAAAGCATTCAAACATTTTTATGCCTTAGGTCAAGATAAGTTACTGCACATTTAGTCATTTTTATAAAAAATGTGAATAAATAATAAGTCAACGTATAAATTTTTAATTAATTTGGTTCTCAGAATTAGTGCACAAAGTCTGGTGACGCATCCTGGACAGAAAGATACCACAGTGACACACCCGCTGTGATAATTCTTTGTTATCTCTAATTGCAGCTCAGGCGGGAGGCAGGCAGCGCGTTAATGGAAGCAACACTTCCTTGAACCGCCCGGCCCTCCACCCACGACAGGTCGCGGATTGATTTGTTAAGTATGAGTTTCTGACCGTGGGTTGTCCGACTATATATCTCGAGATATAATCTCTCCTTGGTCAAAAGGTCTCAGGTAAAATGTCTCCAAAGCAAATCATCTCCGCAGCAAAAGCTCTCCATTGCAAACTCTTTATTTAACACCATTTCAACACGACATAACTAAATTTTCTGTTTTTGCACTTTTGCGCTAAACTGGAGCAAACCCAGTTAATTTTTTTACTTCAGAATACAATTGATGTTTTCGAATATATCTTCTGCAAGGGTTTTATGTAAATTGTGATATATATTTGCTAATTCATAATGTGCAAGTATGTATAAATATACATATAAAGGAGGCGTTTTTAGGAGGGAGGGAGGTTTCCTTAGGTTAGATATTAAATCTCTATTTCCGTGGACTTGTTGGGTTTAGGTTGGTCTTTTAAACTGTTTTTCTTCGTTTTGGTTAGGCTGGATATTAAAACCGCATTTCATTTGTTCTCTTATGTTAAGTTGAATAAAATCAGTACTCCTACTCTTTAGGATTAGTACTTCATGTTCACATTGACCCATCACACAGACCTATATCTCATAATATGATGTCACTCCCATTCACTTTGCATGAAAATTGTCACGTTACACTTCGCGGGATGCCAAGCAGAAAGATGTACGGGCAGTGCAGTAGGTTGGTTACAAGTTTATTTGTATTGGATTTAAATAGTTAAAATTAAGCCTGTACACTGTTTTTAACTTGAGATTAGGTTTAGATTGCTTCCAAACTAACCTAATCACAAGTTGAATCAACACTGTACACAATCTTTGGACGCAATTCTTGTTCTAGGTTTTTAACCTAACCTAACCATTAATATAAATATCTACCTTTGGGTCATTTTGATGTGGGATGAGGTTTTATCAAATGATGGGGCCTGGATGTTGGATGCTGATATATGGGGACAATATTAGTCAGAACTGGGCGCTAGCTTAATACTTTAACCATTATTATGTACTTCAAAATGTGACTTGATTTAGAGTGTATTTTGTAACCAAAAACCAAACTTAATTTGCCCCAGTATACCTTAACATGCAAAAGTGGGAAATGTAGTTGTACTTGTGTCGTGTTGAAATAGTGTCAAATAAAGAGCTTAGTAGATTTTGTAATGGGGATCTTTTGCTGCGGAGATGATTTGATTTGGAGACATTTTACCTGAGACCTTTTGACCAAGGAGAGATTTTATCTTGAGAGATTTAGTCCTAACACCCTGACCATGGCCATTGCTGGAATGGCTATCGGTAGGACGGAAGAAAGGGTACGGAGCATATTATGGATGTTGTTAATACAATACAAATGTTCATGTATGACTAAACATAAATTGATAATTTTACTAAGCGGGTTGAGAACAATTTACAGAAATCTAATATAATTTCAGTGCTACTTTTGTGTTGTTCCTTAAGTTTAACCCGGGGTACCGTGAGAATCCTAATAAACGAAATTGAGCTCGGCTTATCCTTTAAAAAAGGTTAAAACAGATACTGGTTCTGTAATTATGGTAAATTTTGACTTCCCTCCCAAAACTTATACTACAGACATTTAATAGTTCCAACAAAAAATTATATTTGACAACTTTTTTTCCAAGATAGCAGCCGTATCAAACTCTAAAATGATGAACTAAATAGTTGGCTTAGTACCTATCTGTGAGTATCAAGATGAAACTTGAAGATCTCAAGAAGTGAACATTATAATCATAATCTATGGAAAATTTCCACTTCATTTGTCAATTATACTTACATATAATTTTGCCATCTGCTCATGAAATCTGATACAATTTTATTAAATTAAGTAGTAGTAGTTCTGGCAAATAATAAAAGGTTACAGCAAAGAAGTATGGAAATTTTTCGAAATAGTCGTAATATCAGTTTTAGTGTAAAATTGCTTTAGGTCCAATCACGGGTAGTTCAGAAAAACTGGTTTTAAAGCAAGGCGAAGTTAATGTATTTAACGAAACTGTACTTCCGACTTTTCATAATTAAGCATTTTTTCTTGGAAGCCATAGAGACATAGTCTACGTACGTATAAGCATTTTGGTAATTGTTTTTCTGGCGTACGCAAACAAATTTCTGATTTTACTTCTAAAGTTTTTAAACTACTTCTTTACAGGACTCCGGAAGACTAATTGCAAGTTACTCTTCTGTGTTTATGTTAAAAAGCAAGAATACGAAGGAGTTTCGTATTCCTACTTTTTCGAGTGGAAGCCACTGAAAACACTTTCATAAGTAGGAAACTCCTTTACTAGAAACAAAGAAATTAAGGTTGAAAATGAGATCAGCCCATTTGGAATCACACAATCATACATGCATGGTAAATTGATTAATTACTGCTGTAGGGAGTACCTTTGGTAATGTAAGTAAGCCATTCATTCTACTGATTCATAAGTGGTCATCTATCAACTTCACCACAAGTCCATTGTTTTTTTATCTCCTCTATTAAGATTTTCAGTGTACAATGGTCGGAAGTATTGTTATACAAACCTGGCTACGCGTATTTGAATACGTGCATAATAATATGTAAAACGTTCTTTTCGAATATTAATGCTTATTCCTACATGGGTCTTGATTTAAATTGCTTATCATATCTTTGGTATAAGGTACCGTAAATTTTGGCAGTCTTAAGCCGGACCAATAATTAATGGAAATTTACTCGACTTTTTTGCCCTGCTAATATTTATCGCATTGGTTGTTCTTCCTCTGAAAAGAAAGCAATAAGCTTTAAGTTTACAACGAATCTCTGTATAGTCACATATCGGTAAATGAGACTGTTAAATTCATCATTGAACTCAAGTTGTTACTCCCACTTTTGAATTCTATGGAGGTATCTTGTTGTTCGGCTTTCAAACTTATGCATATAAGTGCATACGATATGTATCGAATGTTTAATGAATTTTTCATTAATGTTAACTGCAATTTCGATAAATTTTTAATAGAGTTGCATTCTTAAGACAACGGCAACTCTAAAGTAAAGCAATAGAAACATGATAAGCAAATTATACTTACAGTTGTTGCATATTTGTAATTTTAACATACGCCTAATGAAAGCAGGACGCGTCCATAATATTGTTTAGCACGCAAAAGAAAGACCGTGGACTAATATGATAATTGTTGTCATTATTAATACGTCTCGTAGACATATTAAACAGGAAAGTTATAAGTTTCCAAAAACTATGTTCCATGTCGTTTCTTAGAAATACATAGATTCTCATATATTTAAATTTAAAATATGAGTAATGTTGATAACATTTCAAGCGAAAACATGACCTTTGGTACATTATGTAAAGAAGTCTTAAAAATTTGGAGAAATCATCTGCAAAGATTTTTACAACTTGGGATTTTTACGTCGGAGTTAATCAACAAACTATATTAAATCTTGTGCAGTATTGCATCAATATTTTTGTAAAATATCTAATAAAATTTAAAGATTTTTTTCAGCTTTTAAATTTGAAGTCTTGTTGATTTAGTTTGCATCCAATCATTATTCCAAAGTTTACAACAGAATATATAACATTGGCCTAATTACGCAATCTAAAAAAAATTACACCCTTTCTCTGTCTCACATCGCTCCTATCCACCACTCTGTCCTAAGTACAAGTTCTATTATGTTTATTCCTACAATTATCGTAATATAATATGATTGCAAGAATTTGGAAGAGATTGATTTACAAAGAAAAATTCGAAACCAAACAATATGCAAAACTATAGTAATATGTATATCAAGTCTGCATATCCATCCACATCCACGAATAGATATACAATCCTGCAATATAGAAAGTCATCCCCAGTCTTCTGGTTGCATAAAATTGGAAGTAATTAGTACTTTCAAGCTGCTCGTAAAACTTGAGCCGAGCCATTTTCTCTAAATAACTGAGACGTCCTTTTATTTCTTTAACTTTGTAATTCTGTTTGTATAGACGTTTTTGCTAATGTTCATAAGTAAAATCTCCACGTTCAACGTAAGCATTATAAAAGCTGCTTTAGTTTACTACTGCAAAAACGTATTATAATATGACACAATCAGTTCACCAGCAGTATGTTTTTATATGTTTCAAACAGTCATTTTTTATACTCATTGTTAAACTATTTTGCTCCACTTGATAAATTCAACTACATTTTTCTATTTTTTGCAACTTTTACTTCGTCATGTATGTATACCTTGAAGCTAGACATTTAACGCTTGAGTTTTATTTGCCATTACTACTATTATTACCTGCTACATGATGGAAAGACAAAAAATTGTTTTTTACTGTTTCGAACATCATATATAGCTCAGACTCTCACATTTAGTTAGCGACAGGGTCTTTAAAACGAAACATTTATAACAAAGCCTTTCAACCGCCTACTCTCTTACGAAATATACGTAATGGTAGTGCGGTACACTTTTAGGCGTGTGTGATTCATATGTTTTGAGCAGTAATCTAATACTTGATTTTCTTCAGCAGCATGTTTTTTACCTGTTTAACTATGTTTCTTGGTTCTTTAGATAAAAAAACATTGTAGCACGTATATGCAACTCTGGTGTAGTTATGACAACTTTGTAGGATGAGGAAAATGATGAGACGTTGCGAATGGCAAATGTAAAGCGGAATGAGGAACTAGTAAGGATAGGTATATAAATTACAAAAATACATATTTTACAAAGCATTTCAATGATTAGGTGGAAACGTATATGTAGCCTTCTTTGACGGTTTAAAAACACCTTTGACATAGTTCGTTAAACATGGAGATTTAAAACTGCAGCTAACTTATCTAAAGTAGGTCTAACCATAGGGACGTATATCGCATACATTATTCCCATGTTCTAAACAAAGTCAAAATTTGTATGTAAGCTTACATAAAATACATTGTATGAAAACAACTGCATCTTTATATGACAAATATAATAGCGCTTGCAAAACAGGTATCTGTAAATAACTAATGTATGATTTTTTCCTTCGCTTACAAAGAAAGCAAACAGTCATTTTGTAAAACGAATCAAATGCATTTGTTTTGTGGCTTTAAAAAGTTCATCTATTGCTGACAGGAAACTATTGGACTTAAGACAAGAAAGCTTCTTCAAATTAGCATGGTGTAAGCTTCTGCGTACTGATTTATTGTGAAAGCAGTAAAATTCCAAGTTTCCTTTATGGATGTTTCGTGTGCATACCTCTGTGAATCGAAATAATAATGATGACATGCCACGATTTGGCATTACCTGGCAGACTGATAATTTATTAAACGATGAAAGTAGTGCGGTCACACTGTTTTTAATTGCGCCACTGTATTTTGACTAACACACTTTGCATCATTAACTTTAAGTCATACATGTAAAAAATTTCCGAACGTAATATAATACTATGCAATACCAGTTTATTACAAGTAGAGAAAAAATAAAAGATTTTACTCTTGTAGTACAACAACCCTAATTTTGTCTTCCAAGATTTAATTACGGTATATAAAGGCCCACAAAATATATTGCCCAGGAGTATACATTTTAGCAAAAAACAAGGTATTAAGAGAATGAGCAGTAAAATAATGAGGAAATGAATTTATGCTTTATTATTATATGGCAGTTTGAGATGATACAAATGCATGTATTATTATTAGTAGAATGGTATTATTCTTAAATGATTCACTGCTCAGAGAAATAATCTTGAAAGGTAGGGCCATGTCAAGTAATATCTAAAAATCAGACAGAAGGACTGATGATGAGAAAGAAAGGAGAGAGAGAGAGGACGAGAAAAAACAGTATGCATAAGTGCTGTTGTCATTTGGACTTGAGTGAGCCTGTCCCGCTGTTTGAGTGGCAACAAGAAGTAACCATAAATTATGAGCATTCTGCATGAGATCTTATGTTCTGACATACAGGGTAATTAAAATCTTCGAGAAAATTTGCAGCTTAAAAATAATAATATGTACATATGTATATATCTATCTTCTGCTCCTTTCTTCATTCTTACGCTTCGCATTTATTTTGCTCTGACGTTTTAACATACTTCTTTTTAAACTTGTATCATTCCTTTTTTGCCTTCCCATGATTTCCTTGTAACTTGTACGGTTTACCTTGCTAAAAGTGTTTGTGTTACGTTTAAAAAAGACACAAAACCCCTTCGGCAGCAGCACTGCTCATTTCTACTTTTTTCAGTAAGTTAACAAAAACTTTTTTTGAGCATCTTTTACGTTAATGGGCCTTGTGTCTTATATATAGCGAACATAATTTGTATGCCGTTGGTTAATACCTGAAAAATATGAGATAAAAAATATGAATCACAAAAAAAGTACATTAGACTTATACACACGGCTCATTTGTGATTACGAAATTTGCCGTCCCAACACTAATTTTCAGATGTTTGCATTATGAGAGAATAGAATGAGAAAAGAGCGCAAATGTCGATACGCATCATTGGTAACTCCAAAGTTGTTTTTCTGAAATTTCAGACGAAAAAATGTGTTTAATATGGTGCTCAAAACAATCAAAATATATCACATTAGTTTAGTCGCAACTTTCCATATGCTTTACAGTCATATACTAAATATGATGCAATTCCCCAGTTCCAATGTGTGTGTCCATCCAAAAATCATCTGCGCAGCTTTGCAAAGGAAACCGCTTGGCTCATTTGTATGTCTACACCTGGTTCCCCGACGAGTTATGCGGTTATATCTCATCATAACTAGTCATAAAACATACGTGATGGCCAAGATCATTCATCTAAGTAGGCATGTTTTCTATGCATTCATTTATCTTGCGTACGTGTATTATACATATATTACATCAATACATAATGCAATGTCAGACTGGTACCACGTCTGATTTGAATGCAGCAGATTGAACTGTTTTCCATCAATCTGAAGGAATGGGACACCCTATTGCATCACCATTGCTTCATAACGGGACATATTGTACAAAAAAATCTGAAACTCGGTAAGCTGTGAGCAGTTGCATAGTCATCAAATATATTATTGAAGAGTTAACCCAAACATTTGTAAGTAGTTCTGCAGCAAATCTTGTCAACACACAATAGCGCATCAATATAATATAAAGAATTCTGGGTAGAAGACCATTTGAAAACAATATAAAAAATATCTTCACCCCCTCAGATGCTACATGCATCTGCGTTAGAGTTTAGTAATTACCTAACAGACTGTCGATATAAAATATGGCGGTAGTAAAAGACTCATTGTCAGTTTGGAAAAAAGTGTAACAATAATATGCATGTTTTGTGTATAAAAAGATGAAAAAAGGTTGAAGGTCACAAGGATTACGGTAAAATTCTTCAATTGTTACTTTTTGTGCAATTGCCCATTAGGTTGTTTTTCTGTTGCGGAAGATTGCATGAATCGGAGAAAATAACCCTTTATTCTGAACAACATCTCATGGTCAAGGAGCCAGTGCATTAAGGGATGTATAATGCACTGTTACATAAACTGCTGGGATATGGGAACAGATCCAGTTAAACTGTTGTGATGCTGCAACATGGAACCTTTGCTTGTTTATGACTTGTGCATTTTTGTTATCTGAAGATGAGGTTGAAAATGACGAATGTTAGCTTGCATAACGAATAATGCATCTATTGATACAAATAGATTGATCTGTACCCTTCGTTACCCTCTACAAACAATGTTTTTCAGAGAAAAAAGGATCCAGTTTATGGACAATAGAGATTGCATTTTGGTGGCATCATAAGCTACTGAATGCCTTCCAAAACAAATCTTCAGAAGGGTTGATGGATGACTGGATGATGGGTTTCCGTCTTTCCGTATGTAATATGTAGATACCCTGCGAGGTGGCTAAGCTTAAAGCAACGAAATATTGGTTAAATTAGGTATTACGTATATGCATAATATACAATGTTTCAAGTTGTGCGGTTTACTTTTCCATCATTTAAATTAGAAAGCATTACTAGATCCCAGTAGCAATAATAACGTCTACATCTTTACAGCCATACATTCATATATGGAGTTGTGACAAGCATGCATTCATACGAAGTCGGAGTGGTTTGAGAGATTATGGAAAAATTTGAATGATGCAATTAGTTAGATGAGCAATGTTCATTGTACTGTGAGATTTTTAAGATGGAAATTCTATGCACATGCATATTAAAACTATATTAATAATTTCTTATTCTTAAGAGAGTACAAGAAATGATCTTTGTCAAAGTAAAGTCTTACGAAGAAAGGGTTCATTACTATGGATTATATGTAAACTTATCCACGTTCAAGTATGCATACATATTTGTGGAACCTTTAAGGAGTAGCTTAAGACGTGATCATGGTAAGGTTATACTTACAAGATCACAGTCACACAGGATCATTCCTTCTACATTCCAAGACAATCATAGAGACTCATTTAATAAAACAGCCTTGAAATGACATTAACCTCATCTCCTTGATTTTTTGTTGAAAATTTGAACCCTATTATAGTGCATGTTCTATATAGATCGTAGCAATATTATTAGGTACATTATGTGTATCTTTTTCAGAATAACGGTGCGTCTTTATTGGATTTTAGGGTTATTTTCATAACCTGACGAAAACAGTACTCTATCTAGATCCGTTCATTGGCTTTGACAAGTTTTCTTTTATTTCCTTGTTCCAGTCCTTTTTCAGCTCATGGATATCTGAGAATGTGATGACCTACACAGTATTCCAGAGTCCTTTTGGATAGCTTGTGTTAAACTTCCTTACTCTGCCTTTCATTCGAGTGCACGGGTTGACCTTCTCCATGAAGAGATTAAAAAGAGATTGAAAAGTGCTATTATTGTTGGACAGGTCTGAGACTAACTCATGTTCATGTATGCCCTTAAAATAGAGTGCCTGAGTTCTCACGATCTATAATGCTTTGCAAACGTCGCGAACATTTCATTCCACATATGTGCCAGGTGTATATGCATTATTATGGATAATGAATGGTGACTTCCTCATTCAAAGGTATGAGAACCTGACCTGACATGTGACAACAGGTTGCATTTCCGCAAATATATCTAATTATAGCATTTCATACATATACAGATTCTCTTATACATATTTTTCAATTTGGGAAATTGCTTTCTTTCCTTCTTGTTGATACATTATTAAAGAAATTTACCTATTGGCAGTTTTGGCACAAACTATTTAATTATCATTCATGCAGTTACGTTCTTATAAATTACCTTTATCAGGTTTTTAAAGCTACTGTTGCCTGTACTGTTTGCAAGCAATAATTTATACATAATATGTTGTATATGTATCGATTGTGATCAAATGTTTATATGTACATCACATACGTTCCCACAACATCACACTTTTAAAATATATTAACATGGTCAAGCATTTCGAATAAATCTATTCAAAAACAACAAAATCATGCATGTAGCCAAATTTGCACGCAAATAATAAACATGGCAAAAACCACCTCACTTGCTAACGCTAACCACACTATATAGCTAGGTTTGCCAACCAATTCTATTGTTGTATGAAAAATAAAGTAGTAAATAACTGTAATATGATTAAAAACGTATATGCTTTTTCTTGAAACAGTACACGCAGGCAAATTTTTACTTAATAAGTCATTAACACAAAAAATAGGGTGAGAACTAATAAATAAAAATATACCGAGCAGAGATAATACACAAATAAAGTAATTCTGGTTTTGGAAAGCACATGCAACTTACGAGAGATCACGAGAGTTGAAGAAAATAAGTAGCAGTACATTTGTCGATAAATATGGCTGACTCAAAAAAAAAAGTGGAGATCACGAATGATGCAAGTAAGTAGCAACGCTCTAATAGTATTTATGTAGTTTAAATACACATTTGCACATGCAAAAGGAATAATCATGCGATTATTTTTCTGAAGCTGAGCCAAACTGTCGACAATTTTTTTTATATCCTAGCAAAAGTCAGTTTTGTATAGTTATAACATACATAACAAATATACATATAGTCATAAACTATGTTACCTTTTCTTTGTAATGATAATACACAACAGATCGTCATCTTCGTCGTAGGCACGTATAATCAGCGCCCAAAGTATAAAATACGTAAATACATAGTGTTTTAATATTATTACCTGCTACTTATGAGATACACATGAACTCCTATTAATACAAATGCAGTTTCTTGTTCCATTACTCCTAATCCTATATATTTTTTTAAAAAAAGTAGCATACAATATATATACCGATATACATAGGCATAATATGTCCACTTTATCACGTTAACTATAACTTTTATTATTTCTTACTTACTCCTTTTTTACCGTGACTTTTACATCTTTCATCTCTTATTAGTGTTCTTTTGCATTTTAAAACATTTGTACACGTCGTCTGGGATTTTCTCATTTCATTTAGGTTCGTTGCTTTTTTGGTTTTTGTACCAAGATGATGTTGTCGTGGCCTGCTAAAATGTGTAGTGGTAAAAATGCATGTTAGGTCACCCCTTCAGGTTGTTTATGACGTTCAAGTCCAAGGTCTGAGGCGAAAAATCCATTTTTTCACAAAAGCTTTACTATTTTTTTTCTCTCTCTCACTTGATGTTTTCTCACCTCTTTTTCTCATTTCTCCTTTTACTCACCACCGTTTTTAGAGTCTTCATCTCTCAGCCGTACCTCTCATTCCTTGTCAATTTTTAAGTCTCCGAGTATGCACACTAAGTAAATTGTATATAAGTAAACCTATCCTGTTGAATGCTTTATTCAATTGTTTCTTTTCAGTTTCGTGCCACATTGTTTGTTATTACATTTCTCACAAAACGTACTAATAATAATATGTATACATATATTCATGTCTTAGCAAGACGAAAAGTACTAAGTGGTACATGTGAATTTTATGCATTCCTCATATTATATTATGCAGAAGAGCTATAATGATGATAACAGAAGCTCAGCTTTTTTTTCTCTTTTGAAAAAATAACATCCCAATCCCAAATGTACAACAAATGACAAAGTAATGTTGTATGATAGGGATGAATAAATGAGGAAGATGACAAAAATGAGTAAATGAAGATGGGTTGGTTTAAGCGATTTCATCCGTGTGCCAAGTTTAAAACGGTACTTTTTTGTTATTTGTTAGAGCACAAGTGCAACTTTGGCAGCGCATTTTACATACGTATTATTATAATGTACCCAGTCCATTTTCAATCTTTTCCCTTTACAAACAGGCCAAACACTGTATGTCCGTCATCTCTGATAATAGCTCTTTTTAGGATGTTATACTGACCGACCGTGTGAAACTATGCAGGAATTATTTTTAAAAATCCCGACGGATTCAACTAAACTTAATAGAATTATATATAAGTGAGTTCATCAGTAACAATTTGAATTTTTGCTCCAAATTGTACCTATGTTTATCTTGTTGCATGTATAATGCAAAAGGAAAGGCGCAATTCTTTTCTTTTCTCCAACCCTTTGGAAATCATAACACGCAATGCAAAGCATTTCCTGAGGATTTTAAAAAATACAGCCAACTAAAGTTCACCTTTTGAGAAACGGATTAATTCTGCGAATCTAAAATAAGCTAAATTTTTATACTATACAGTATTCTGAAGCTTATAGGTTTTATAACCATCTTAATTTCTTAGTGTACAGTATGCATAGATTAAAAAACAATGAAAAAGTATCAATTAGTCAAGAATTACTTAAAAACCTGCCGCAATAGCCATTGTTGGTCTGAAAGGCAAAAATAAATATATTCACTTAAGTTGCGGACCACTTGAGAGAGGATTACATTGCAGTCACTCCAAAGTTGCCCCAAAGCATTTGAAAAGGTATAATGCATAATGTGTACTGGTAAAAATAATATGCATGCATTTTATTACAAGATGCAATATAGCAATGTTCACACATGATTTATGCCTCGCAAGACATGACAGGTATGATTGACTCTGTATGATACCGCTGTCAGTAGGGGGCTACCGTCAATATATAATCCATTTTACCACTAAATGGTGATCACCTTTTCTTGTAATGCATTGTGATTGGGAAAACACTTGCTCGTGTGTGACCACTGTCCTCGCTCGCCACACCAGCTAACATGAATAGATGAATGGACATTTGATTATTCCAGTTTATTGACAACGTCAAAGCACTTTTGTGCGCTTTTATTAAAAATTATATGCATTGTAAAACGTCAAGGTTGTAAAAATTGCAATTCTATTTTTAAAGCGACTTTTTAAAAATTGTAAACATGTTATGCACTTTTAATCTCGTACTTCTTCAAGTATTATACATATTATATCGGATCAATAATATTTTCTTTGTTTTTGTAAACTTGTTAAGTAGAAGGCGATATTATGCAGTAATTTTTACGTGCATACATTGCATTTTGGTTGTTTGCCGAACAAGTAAACAGTTTACATACATTGAAATATGTGATGACAGAAAGGGATTCTTGAAGAAGCCAAAAGGATCAGATAAAAATAAATGGCCATGAGCCAGTTCAAGGAAATCCCATAATCATATGAGAAACGCATTTTCAGGGGTTGCTTCAAAATGTGCTTCTCATGAAAACATATATATTCAACTGGTGGTAGCGATAGGCTACAATATTATCCAAGTAAATAGTATCTTATGCATATAAGCTTACAAGATAACCGTTTGCCATCTCAAGATGAACATTTCAAGTTTGGTGATTCTGAGAGAGCAAACTCATTTACATTTTTGGCAAACATCTCACATATTTTTTCGCCTTTTTTATACTTATGGCAAAAGGAAGCAGCTTTATGGATGCAACCTCCTCCTCCTACCTTCAACTGTTGTTTGGAACCGGAATGTCAAAAAAAGAGAGTAAAAACATTTTCGACAGTCATTATTATTTGAAGTTGCGTAAATCTATACATAAGTTATACATAATATCATGATTGTCTTCAAAAATACTCCTATTTCCTTCCTTTTCTTCCAATTCTGGACAGTGAGAGGAGGTTCCATGATTTTTCAAGCAGTTTTTGTGTTCGTTCATTGTTTGCATTACAATTTACAAGACGTATTCTTCACAAGACAGTCACACAATAAACATGCAATGTAAAAGGGTTCAATATTTTTAATGTTTGGAGAAAGGATAAAATTGATGTTTGCTCATTGTCACAGTGTGTCCAGCTTAAAAGTCCTTTTTGAGATGAAAGATGAATACAAAAAGATGACTAGCCACTGCATCTCATTCCGCTCGCGTAGGTGTTTAACTCCTTGTTACAAGAATACATTTAAATATGTGTGTCTTGACAATGCAATGTGGCTCGTCATAAACAAAAATGTAAAATTATACCCTTTACATCTTTTAAACTCTTTCATGTAATGTTATGGAGAGCATCTTATGTATACTGAACAGCATAAACATTATACAACCGCTACGCGCTACAACATAAAAGAAAAGTAAACGGAGAGCTGTTACAAGGTGGTTAGTTTATATTTTTGTGTGATAATCATATTAGTTGTTACTTTGATTTTATTTGGCCTTGTTGTGATGCATTACTTTTGTTAAATGTTTGTTACGCACATAACGTTTATAGTCAAACATGCATGCACTTTATTATGAAGTAGTTAAGCAGAGCAGAGAAGCCTTTAGTCATAATCTCAAGATGAAGGACACATGTCGCATTTTTTCCAGTGAGTTAAGTCAACCCTTACGCTTTATTCAGTGTAGTGTGCTGACCCACCCACTGCTGGCGTACAATATCAATGAAAGTGAATCCTAAATATTGTGCAATAAACATGTTAGTTTATTTTTATGCAGTACCAGTGATCTTCAACTTTAGAACATGAGAAGGTTTAATGAACTCTAATTGAATCACAAGGTTTTCTTATTGTCAACTTAAATTATTTATAAATACTATGATGATGTCATTACTCTTGGCGAAATGACATTTGGGGCAATGAAAGACATCCAGAAATAAACATGGGCAAAGTATGGTGAATCATAGTTTCAGATTTAATAATCTTCATTTCCAATTTGCATAGAAACATTTAAATTCGTGGTACTGTTGGATTAGACTGATTTCTGTTCTATGAAATTTACCTACTAAATGCATACATGAACATGTTTCTGAATAGGCCAATTTTCTTTGTAAATATTCCATAAAAATTCTTTTTTGAAGGTTATATCATTTTATCTCGGAAGACCAACTTTGTTGAATACAGCATATTTATGGCAAAATCAACAAAAGCCGGAATTAATCTACATTAATTCCTTCGTATAAAACATATAAATAGGCAAATAGCTTTCGAGGAAGCTAGCAAAGTTTTCCAGTTGATACTAACGTACACACTTATGTACACGTAAAGAGATGCATTGTTTCATAAAAACGTTTGCCAAGCACCAAAAAAAATCTCGTGTTTCTGCGAAAAATTGCGGCAAATATATCATTCTTGCTACAATTATATATGAAAACAGTACCGCATCATGTATCAATACAAACAGCTTCATTTCTTCCAAATGTTGTTGACCGAAAGCCTTGTACATGCTTACTTCAACTACCTCTAGAATATATATCACTGTGATGCTCTGAAGACAAGGGTTGTTTTTGTTATGCAGGATGTATCTACACGAGGTTTCTTATAAACTCACCACCTCTTGCCATTACGCGGCCGCTCTTTTCCTTCCTTACGGCTGAACGTTGCCTCTCTCATGTTTTCTTCAGAACTTCTCCTTTACTACCACACAGATACGAAGGTGCTTGCATATACCTAAAGTGGTAACTACAGGTTTAAGTAAACTACATTGCTGTTCTTATATCTCATTGTGAGATGAGCTCACGACGAGCAATGTAGTAAGCAGCAGAACGAGCTCAACTACAGCAAAACAACTTTATATGCCTAAAATCCTGGAAAAAATATCTTAATTTTTACATCAACCTAGCTCTGGACAAGTTACTATTTCTACTGCGAAAGTGTCATAAGCACCACGTTGTTTTTTTTCTCTCGTGTGCCTCTCAGTTACACCGTTCTGACGCAGATCACATCACATTAAACAATTATTACATGGTGACTACAACTCATCATCTCTGTTAAAACCCAAGTGACTTAATAGAATAGAGTTTAAAACTAAAGTGTATACATTTTTAACTATATGCTATGTGAGTGTGTATTAATAGAGAGAAAGTTTTAAAAATAGATACAAAGTTTTAAAGTAACTTAGTATTAGGGTGTAAGCAGAATCTTCGATTGCCCCTATGTAGACTGTGTGCATACATTCAACCCTATCCTAAGTGAAAAGAATATGACAGAACCTTGCTTCGTTATCAGTTCTCCTGGCTGGTCATCATCATCCCTCTGATCAATACGCATTTCACAGCAACTTCTTGCGACAGCAACTGTGTGCTCCTGTTGAGTGACAGGTTTACTCAATAGGATGGGAATAATTGTAATAATGTATAAAAAGCTGTTCAGTTGATTTCAATTAGTACAGCTATAACTTACCTTTTCATACGTATATAAAATATAGGACCATGTTTAGTGCTGCCTGACTGATTTTAAACTACTTTTGTATGTAACGTGTTTTTGTGTGAGTTACAAATTGCAGGCTATTACAGTTTGAGTACGTTGTGTTTTTTTTCATCGTCGTGTCCACACCTTATCTTTCCTTATACAGTATGTTAAGTGTCTCACAACAACCTGTGACTCAAAATGCAAAACTAGTAAATCTACTATTTATTTATATCTGGGAAAGGTAACGGTTTGATCAAAAAATTGTTTTTTATGATGGCGAAGGAAATATTTGACAGTGCTTTTGCATAAAGTATGTACTTAAACAAAACTTGCTTTCCTCATTGCAGATTTCAAAAAGTGAACCAAATCACACTGGATTACCTTGATTGACTGAAATATTGACATACGGGTGAAAGATGTGCACTCAGTTTGAGTATTAAATGAAAGGGACAATATGAAGACTTAGTTTGTTTAAAGCAAAAATAAATTCGATATTGAAAACGTGTTTGGATAGCTAAGCACGTGCGAGCAGTCTCAACACAAAATGACATCGTGATGACAAAACCATGCCTAATCTTGAATTCGTAGTTCCGAGCATGTTTAAGGTAATGAGTTGTTAAAATTGGTTAAAAATATAGATTTTAAATTTTCAAACTAATGTAAATTCTTTCTCCTCCTGCTGTGCCTCTAATACTGAAACTTAAGCTATATCTAAAGTATCTACTCATTCCCATTTTGACTACGATCTAATCTTTCTTTTTAGTTATATGTAGCTTTTTATGTAAACTATCTTCCTTGCTTAAAAGCATTTATCAAGTCTTTGAAATATGCATCTTCAGCTTAAAACGCTGAAATTAGTGGTATTGTAAATAAAGTCGGCGTACTTGTCAAGTTAAACGTATGATTAACTCAGTTGCCTTCGCCGACGATTGCCCAGCAGGGAGATCAATCACTCGTTGAGCACTCACAATATGCTGCAAGAACTAGCTTGGTAATTACCCAAATTACGGTTTTAATTACAACGGTTTTATTCTTCTTACTTTGTCAGCAATCATAATACTTTGTTGGGGTGTAATCATCTTCAAGATTCGTCTTATATCTTTTTGTAAGGTACATGCAAATCATAGCCATAAATTTGTTTACTAATAAAAAGCAAAACGTATGCATTTTAGTATTAAATCTTTATATGTAGTTATGCATGTATGTAGTAGCAATAGTAAAAAAATATTGTAATATGCTGATAACATTCAAACATATTTCAAATTTCGATAGGATACTAAAACCCTACCAAAAATATGAGGCCAATTACCCTCACTCTGATATTTGTGGCAGATATCAACTTAATGTATTAGTTTTGAGATGACATGTGTGCTATTGTTAAAGAGAAGTGTGACGTACGCTTAAGAAAGTACATCATCTTGCTTATTCATTCAAACTATAATTGAAAAGGTATTATTGTTTGATTTACCCACATTGATTGGTAAAGAGAGGGCTAATCCCAGTATGAAAATGCTTTAAATAAAGGTTTGCGATACAGAGTCAAATGAACAATATAGCACAACAGGCAAGTAAACAAGGAAAGAGAGACACATTATCATCATAATTGCTATCATCATCATCACCTACTACAACAGCTTCAGTAATCTCATCTCTCCAATTTGAGCATGTTTATATTTTGTTCTCTTTGTCTACCCAGAGTACTTAATGGCCATTCACATCATATTTAGGCAAGAAAAGACGAAGGGTTCACTGTGCTGCATATATAGCTTTCCACAAGAAGAAAAATAATAATAAAAACGCATCAAGAGCTAGTTGCTCTCATCTTTTTTTTCACTGACGGAAGGAAAAGCAGCAAAAAATGCAAAATACTACGCGCTACATATACATACCTAAAGCTGAGAGTGCATTTCTTCAGAAACATTCTTATATAAATATGCATGGTTGATGCACATACGAGAGTAAGTAATGTGTCGGTATAATCATCATATGAGGAGCTGTCACAAGGATGAGAATTATGATCACACGCTCGATTATGAATGTCCAAAGAGGATGAAGGCCTACAGAAAAATAGAGATAAATAGATTGATCATCATCATTCTAAGAGAATGAAAAAAAGAACTCTTAAGCTTTTAAGCTTTCTTGGACAGGACGTTGAGATAGAAAGAGTAAAAGAGAGAGAGAGAGAAGAATTAGTTTATGAAAGCATTATTTTTACATTATATTAGCTCACATATATAGACTCCAAGTAATACATACATCATCCAAATATTACAACATGGTATATTAAGCTCAGCAGGTATATAATGGAAGCAAAACAAAAAATATGTTAAAATAATTTCACGTAACACATCTAAATAAATGTGTGTGTACTTCTCCGACAAGAAGAAATGGTAAAAGAAGAGACTCACATCACTCCTTTAAATATATACATACATAAAAAATCAACTCTTTCGTATTTTTTTTATAGATTAGAGTACCTGTGTACCGCTTTCCAAATTTTTCCATGAAGACTCAGCCTTGTGTGTGGGTAATTCAGTGGTAATAATAGCAGAGATACTTCTTTACCTCAAATGTTACAATTTAATATCGTTTCAGTTGATCACATTAGGACATTAATGCAGAGGTACATTTTACATTTCATATTAGAGAACTTTACATATAAATGTATGTATTTTATGTGCATATTAAATTTTTCCAGTGCATTATGCAAGACGGCGACTCTTTACAGAAAAAACTTTGTGAAAAACACTTTGTCCTTCAGATTTAATTATTATCATTGCCTTAACATTTTTAAGAGTTATTTTGAAAAATAAAGCAAAGTTCTAAGAGCTCATTGCTACAAAAATAACAAAAAAGTTATTTGCAAGTTTGCTGGATTAAGTAATACATCAAAATCGTGTGCAAACATAACACATGACTGAATCTATAACTACTTTAAAGTTAGTCTAGATTTCATTTGAATTGATAATGTAAAAAAATTGGGAAGCTTTTTTTGTGGTTGGGCAATATTATGATTAATCAGAAGGACCTAAAATGGACTTAGCGCAAAAGAAAACTGTTTATTCATTCCGCTTTATTTAGATTACTTTAGCAATTGGGGGAAAAGACGGCTGGCGTGTTGTGAAATTTTGTTGTTTTTGAAAAAGCAAATTTTTTGTAGACACAAATACATTATTTATGCATGGTTTTAATTGTTTGAAAACAAGAAATAGTTGTCTGCCCCTGACAGGACCATAACAATGCCTCACTTCAAATTGCTAGTATTCTCTCATCATTATTATTACTAGTTTTATGTTCTTTATCATCTTGTGCCGTCTTTGACTCTTTTGCATGTTTACAAAAATGTCCTTTTCTATTAAAAATTATTTTGATGAATTTATAGAAAGTTACGACATGCAAATATCAACTATTTTTTAAATATCCATGGATGAAAGATATCAAATTAGAGTGAATTTGTTTTTGTAGGAATGCAAATGGGTACTAGCAGCCTCTAAACTGCTACATTCCTTTAGAAAAATTGTGTGAGTGCGTTAAAATTTATATAAATTTAGTAGACCAAAAAATTTCCTGAGTATATAAGTAAATTATAGAATGTATTTGCGCCGTAATTTGGATGGTTTTCTTATATTAAAAAAGTGTCTCTTTTTATAACATAGATCACATCATATCATAACAAACAATGTTGAGGTATGTATGGTATATTGTTCTTTGAATTACCAATAACTTTATTAGATTCATGGAATGAAAGATATTAATGCAATCTCATCATGTTACACTTTTTTGCTCTTAAACGTACTGTGAAATCCAATTCAAGGAAACAGCTAATAGGTTACTTATGACTGCCGACAAAAGTGTATGTAAGAAACAAGGAATATTATAGCTTGTGAAATCCTTTCCAATTTTGAATAATGCATAGACAAAAAAAGGTATGCTTGATATGAGATTAAGAAAAAGAAGTCACGTCAGTTGGTTGGGCCGACATGAATATGATGTTTTCATAATGTACATTTGTATACCTCATATCCATA